>JAFCGX010000493.1:0-147129 GCA_019023105.1 Diglossa brunneiventris
CCTTCAGACCTAGTTTAAAGCCTCTGAACAAGGTCTGCCAGTTCATGAGCTAAAGTGCTTCTGCCCTTAACAGAGAGATGTATCCCATCTGGTTCCAGTAGAGCAGGTGCCATAAAAGTTGCCCCATGATCAAAGAATCCAAAATTTTGCCGATGACACCAACCCTTGAGCCACTTGTTAATGATGTGTGTTCTCCTATTTCTTTCATCATTTTTCTCTGCCACCAAAGGGACTGAGCAGAACACTACCTGTGCACCTGTCCTATCAACCACTTGACCCAGTGCCCTAAACTCCCTTTTAATCACCTTGACACTCCTCTTTTCAATCTCATCACTGCCAGCCTGGAGCATCAGCAGTGGGTAATAATCAGAGGACTGAATCAGCCTAGGAAGTCTCTCAGTGATATTTCGTACCTGGGCCCCAGGGAGGCAGCAGACCTCCCTGTGGGATGGGTCTGGTCGACATATGGGGCCCTCTGTTCCCCTCAGAAGGGAATTACCCACTATGATTACTCTTCTTTTCTTCTTGATGTTAGAGGTGGTAATCCATCTTTTAGATGAGTCATAATTGGGAGGCTCACTGGGCTGATAATTTTCTTCTAAATCATCCGGCTGGCTCTCTAGATCCAGGGGTTCATACCTATTCTGAAGTGGCACCTGGCTAGAGGATGGGGGGCAGGAGGGATTTTTTTTATTACCTCCCTGAGCAGGGACACATTTCCATTCCCCTTCATCTACCAGGTGCCCCTCTATTGCCTGAGAGTGAGTAAGAGGCATGAGTCCTCTGACTCTTGGTGGGCCTTCCTTAAAGATGTAAGGACTGAACTCCACCAGTCTATTTCCCTTTCACTATCCCTGATACTCTTTAATCTTTCAACTTCCTCCCTAAGTTTGGCCACCAGCGAAAGGAGGTCGTTCACCTGTTCACACCGTAGGCAGGCCTCCTCCACAACACCCCCTGAAACCACTGATAAGCTCAAACCCACCACACAGGAATGGGTCTGTACAGACACATCCTTTTTAGAGGGCTCCCCTTGGTCAGAAACACTTGTACCAACCACAGATTTTGACCGGGTAAAAATCATTACTAGGAGAAAGCCCAAAATCAAGCAACCAATTAAAACACCTCAAACAACACACGGCACACCTAACTAGCAATAAAACCTGCAGCCCTACCTGCTTGCACTGCCTGCACGAACTGCTGCACAAACTGCTGTGACCACATCCCTGTTTGCCTGCTCCTGTTCGCCACACTGTGGGTCGACACGATCCCCAGAGGCCTCTTGTAATGAGTCACTCAGGAACAAAGGAAGCTCCACCTCCTGCTCCTGAATGGCTCACAATGCCAATTCCTGATGTCGGTTTGCAGGAGGCGCTTGAGACTGTCAAAGCAGCCCGAGATGGCAGAGGTGGCAGGTTGGGTCTGGGGGGCATTCTGCACTGTTCGGAATTTCAGGAGACCGCCCACTCAGGGCCACAGGCCCCTGCACACCAACACCAGCCGTTTTCCCTGTGAAACAATACTCACCATCCCAGGTTCCTGATGTCAGTTCTTAAGAGGCACTTGGGATTGTCAAAGCAGCCCAAGTTGACGGTGCTGGCAGATTGGGTCTTGGATGCATCCTGCGCCCTGCAGAATTTTAGGAGGCGGCCGCCCACTCAGGGCCCTGAACACGGACGCCACCCTTTTTCCCTGTGAAACAAAACTCACCAGACCAGGTTTCTGATGTCAGTTTGCAGGAGGCGCTTGGGACTGTCAAAGCAGCCCGAGTTGGCAGTGGTGGCTGGTTGTGTCTTGGAGGCATCCTACGTTGTGCAGAATTTCAGGAGGTGGAGTGGACAGCCGTGACACCAATTTAATGCCACGATCTGCTCATACAAACGGGGGTCGTGATTGTTCGTTAGCTGATCTCAGAGTGAAAAAAAAACAACACGGAAAGCAGATCAAAACAAATGCACCTTTTATTGAATGACCACAGCATATGCGTTAAAGTAATTAGGAAAAAGGAAAAGAATAGAGAAAAAGAGGGAAAAAGAGAGAGGGTATAGCTACCAAACATAGAGATGATGTCCTCGTAGTCCAGGTGATGGAGTTCGCCTAGTCACGTCAGAGTGATCTCAGTGTCCTGGTTAACTCAGAGATCTATTATAGTGCATTGCTGGGGGGGAGGGGAACAGATCTTGAAATCTCTGACGGGGAACAGATACAATGAAGAATAAGTCTATTGAAATCACTGAGGGGGAAAAAGGTATTGAAGACAGGTACAGACAGTCCATGTTCTCATCAGGATAAGTCAATATCAGCAGTGAGCAGGACCCATTGTTTCAGGACTGGTTACTATGGGAAGCCAGTCTAGGTCCAGTGAACACATCCACAGGCAACACTTAGCAGGCATCCCGCTTCAGTCAGGCCGGACCCCCTGTATCATGATTATAGGGGGTCTCAGTCTCAGTCCTTGGGAGGGGGGCTTCAATCTCCGTCCGTCATGGTGGTAGTGGAGCAGATGAAGGATTTTCTGTAGGGGGGACTACCAAAGTTGCCCCAGCAAATAATTTGGCAAGGAGGTGGGAAAATTCATGGGCTATTGTCTCGAAGTAGGTGTAAGCATTTAGGGCGCGTCGCCCCTTGGCAGGCCCTGCTAGAAGCAGTCACTGTAGACTCAGCTGCAAACAATCACTTGGCAGGCCAGAACTCTGCTCAGGGGCCTCAAGACCTGGGCGTGCATCCACCACAGGCAGGCCAGAATTCCGATCAGGGTCCTCAGGGTCCCGATGACTGTCCTTGGGACAGTTGTGAGGCAAATGAGGGCAACTTCAGACTGTGTCTCACAAGCAGGTGTATATGATCTTCTCGGTGGCAAGTACAGTGGTCAATCCAGGCTTGCCCTCTTCTTTCCTTGTCACTTCCTTCTTACTAATTTCCAGGCAAATAATTTTTGACACTCCTTAACTGTGGTTTCCCACTGTTCCTTAGGTAGCTCTCATTCAACAGGCACTAATAATTCCCATCCACAAAACAAATTTATTATTTCAGTTGTTCTTAGTTCTATCTGGATAGGGGATAGATTTGGCACTAGACACTTCCTGCAACGAGAGTGTCGATTTTGTGAACTACAATACCAATTATTCCCACAATTCAAGCATTTACATATAACCCAGCTAGCATGCCCAGTATTGGGATGAATAAAATAGAGTATACAGTATGGCACTGATGGAAATTGTAATTCCTCCTCTTCTTTATGTAAGTCACAGGCTAAGGCCAGAATATGAGAATTCTCTGACTGAAACAGTCCTGATCCTCCTGTTTGAAGTGGAAGTATTCCTTCCCAAGGGGGGTATTGGTGGCATCTCAGGACTTGTCCAGGTGGTACTTGAAACCACTGATGTAAGCTTGGCCTTATTTCCCAATTAGGTGTGATTCTTTGTACATTCCTTGGATGATTTGGGTCTTCCCAAACCATTACAACCCAGTCCCCATTTGAAAGTCAGTTTGGTATCACCCAGTTTAGGTGTGATAGTCCATTCCTCAGGTTCCTTCACAGGTCCTTTGATTCTGCTGGCATGAATCCACCCTCTTTCCCTGGTTCAGATTGCTGCTTCAGTAGTACCTGAAAAGGACTTCTTAATAGCACAGGGACAGTGATGAAAGGAAGACAATACTACATCAGCATTTGCCATCAGCATTTGCCATCAGCATTCCCCAAAGCTTTCTGGGTTTAGCAAAAAGTTTTTATCTACAGCGCCCTCTTCTTCTTGTATCCAGCTGTGCTAACAGCTGCAGAGGCAAAATCTTTTTTCTGTAAGGCACAATTAGTTAAACAAGAAAGGCCAGGCCAATTTTAACACGAGATGAATCACATCTATTGCTTTTTACCTTCTGGGCAATATTTACCTGTTTTAGCATCACAGACCCACTCCTCAAAACAAAAGTCCCCCCATCTAACAGCAAGAAAAAAGAAAATTAAGAAACAGAAAGCAAAAAGAAATCTTGCTTTAAAAATAAACAACTTTGCTAAGTATGGAGAGTCAGCAAGAGATTAAGGCTATCTCTGCCTTGATCTTATCTCTTGCGCTGGCGCCTCTCTCCCTCTGTAAACAGCAGCATTTTCAACGCTGTCCCTCGCCCCTCCTCTGCTGCTGCCACTGCACCGCAGCGGCCCTGGCAAGGCACGCTCTGCCCTAGCAGCTCGCTCAGAGAGCAGGGAGGGACTCGCAGACAGCCACCTGCATGGGGACCCTGGGGGAGTGCCTCGCCTCCCTTTCACCTCCTCCTTCTCTCTCTCTCTCTCCCTCGACCCATCTACTGGGGCCAAGGCTGCCATCCCAGACTCGGGACCCCAGCAGGCTGGGAGCCACCCCCAGCAGCTCTGCCACTGAGCCAGCCCTCTCCTCAGTGGCAAACCTGCGCAATCCACACCCAGCACCGCTGCTGGGCCAGTGAGTGCATCTGACAAGCCCACACCCTTCGGGACCCTGGCACAACCAAGCCAGCTCCCAACCCCCAGCGGTGCCCCATGCAAACCGCGCCTTTCACCGCCTCCACTGGATGGGCAAACACTGGGAGTTGCTGCACTGGGTTGCCCCCATAATTCAGCCCCTGCCACAGCCCCCTGAAACCTTGCCTCTCGCTCGAGAGTGGCCAAACACCTCCTAACCTTGACAACCTTTAACCTGGTGTCCCCAGGTACTCTTATCATTCTTTTTTCATTGTAGGCATCTGGACAAACCATCAACATATTTTCTTCCCCCTTCTAGGAGAGCTTGTTCAGCTAGATCTTCCCAATCCCCAGTTTGGCACTGAACAACCTCCAAACAACCATGTGTTCAGGCACCTCCTGACCCTTCATACAGAAATTGTATTCAAACGCCTGTCCTCCTCCAGTACCAAGTTATCATTATTCCATATTCTAACATCTTAGAGTCTTTTAACTGTGGCAGTGGGGTTTTTGAAGTTTATTTGTTTAAGGAATAGTTTAAAATGTTGTAATGGTTTGTTCCTATTCACCCCTGTTCAGTTTTCCTAATAGTCTCTCCCTAAAGTTGTTTACCACCTGTTTCCCCGCCTTTCCCCATGTCAGTCCTCGTATTTCGAGATCCTTCCCTGTCTATCCTCCAAACCCTGCCCCTGCAGCTTGTCTGTCATTATTTGCTACACCCATTTATCTAGGAGCTTCCTTGTCAGTTATGATATTTCCCTTCACTCATTGGTATGCACTCTTCCCTTCTCCTTCCGTATTGGTTTTATGCTTACTTATATCCCCCCATACTCCCTCCTATCTAGCCCTTGATTTGTTGTTAGGCTGTCTCCTCCCGGGGGACAGCCCCTCTTTAAAAGTTACCGTTTTTCTCTGTTTCACACCCTTTTGCCTCTGCCTCCCCTTTGAGCTGCTACGCTGTGGCACCTGTACTGCTCCCTTCATGGGGAGGAATAAAGACAGTTCGGGGACATAAGCAAGGGGTCCTTCCTACTTTCCTTTGCCTCAATCCGTCAACATGGGTCCACACTTATCGACCACTTCTGTCGGTACGGGACCTCAGCTTGTGGCTGAACCGCTACCCTCTGCCTGCCGATGGCTGAGGCAGGGGGCAGCCACTCGTGACGCACGCTGAGGGGAAAAGGAGTTGGAGCTTGCTGGCGACCAGCGTCACCCCCTCCTCCTGCGACTGAGACATGGCGCCAGCAAACCACCCTTTTCTTTATTTTTCAACCTCTCTTTTCCTTATTTTTTCTTTTTTTTTTTTCTTTTTTTTCCCCTTTTTTAAATTTTTTTTTCTGCTTTAAGACACTTTGGACTGCACAAGGTATAAACACAACTAATTTATCTCTAAAAGTAAGTCCACAGCCCTTTCTTCTCTGGTACAACCCTGTGGTGGGTTGACAGGAAATAGGTTTTCTGGGAATGGAGTGGCCAGAGGCCAATGGGTGTTCAGATTCTGAAACTGGCACCTGTTTTGACCAGTAAGGTATTGGTTACGCCTCTGAGAACACAGGGGTTAAAAGCAGAGCTGTCCCCTGAGAACGGTCCTCTTTGGGTTTCTGGCGGGAAGAGTTCGGGTCCCTCTCCCTCCGCCCAGCTATTGGCTGGGTGGGGGGAGGGGAAAAGCTATGTGGCCGAGAGAGGTAGGCCTGGCCCTGAGGGATGGAAGGGTGGAAGAGTGGACGAGCCCCGAGAGGATTTTGGGCAGGGGGAGGGGAAGCCATGCGGCCGGGCAGAGTGGGCAGCACGCCCAGGAGAGATAGAGAGAGAGAGAGAGAAGCCCCGGGAGGATTTTGGGCAGCACCCCCAGAAGAGGCAGAGAGAGAGAGAGAGGCCCTGAGAGGATTTTGGGTAGCCCCCAGGAGAGGCAGAGAGAGAGAGAGAGAAGCCCCGAGAGGATTTTGGGCAGCCCCCCCCAGGAGACGACAGAGAGAAGCCGGTGCTCGGTGCGTGGGGCTGTGGCCTTGAAGCCTTGATGTTGGCAGCATGCCCGGCTTGTGGAGAATAGAGGGGGGAGCATGGAGAAGTTTGGCCGCTTGTAAGAGTTTCTTTTTAACCCCTGTTTGGACAATGAAATCTTGCAGAGCATTGACCTTTTCTGGAGCAGGAAATGGGCAAGTGTGATGAGTGTGGGGTTGTGAGAGAGCTCCCAGATGGCCAAGAGATAAGAAGTGGCTGTTGCTGGACGCTTTTTGTTAGCCATGGACAGAACCATGCTTCCTTGTGACACAGAGGCTGCATCCAGGGGGAGGCGGTGGCTCGGACTGAGAGAGTTCAGTGGAGACCCCCCGGCCCTAGGGGGTGGAGAAATATGGGGGGGACAAAGGATGTCCCGAAGGTTCAGCGTTGGAGACCCCCCGGCCCCAGGGGGTAGAGAAATATGGGGGGGACAAAGGATGTCCTGAAGGTTCAGCGCTGGAGACCCCCCAGCCCCAGGGGTAGAGAAATATGGGGGGGGCAAAGGATGTCCCAAAGGCGAGACTGTGCCTTTTTGGAAGGAGACAAAGCATCCTTAAAAAAGACAACCCTTGAAGCAGCTCTGATCCATGTTCATGTGGTGAGAGCACTGGACATGAAAAGGAAGAAGTCACCATGGCCCAAGAAGGACTTCTCCTCTTGATGGACTGAGAATTGAGTATTTACAGAGTGATGATGGACTGAGAGTTGAACTTTGAGAGATGTATTGGGAGAATTTGGTAGGGAGGAGGAGGAAATGCTTTTGTGAGGTTTTCATTGTCTGTGTGTGTATTTTGCTTTGTAGTTTAGTTAATAAACCTTTTTCCCTTTATTTCTAAGCTACAGGCCTGCTTTGCTTATTCCTGACCCCATCTCACAGCAGACACCAGGGAAGAAGTGTATTTTCATGGGGCACTGGCATTGTGCCAGTGTCAAACCATGACAAACCCCCATTTCCAGTTGCATCTGCAAGTTTCTCCCCAACAAACTGATGCTTGCCCCAGGAATCAACAAGACATCTCCTGTCTCCATGCCAGTCTCTCGCCTAATTACTCCATCTTCAATGACAGGAATTTTAAACCTTTCTCCTTCTGCCCCTGCCACCTCCACCATGTCACCATCCATATCACATCTCCCTGGAATCTCTACCACACAAGTTCTCTCCGCCCCAGAATCAACCACAAAGTCCAATACTTCCTCTTGGGGGCCTGCTTCCCAGGTTATCAAAGGCTCCAGAGGGCATTCTTCCCCCAGAAAATAAAGCCCATGTCCTTCCCACTCCTTCACGGGGCACTTCCCCTGAAGCACCTTCAAGTCTCCCTCTAGGTGAGGGTGGCCTCCCCTGCTACAGCAGAAACAGGCAACCCCAATGAGACAGAGTGGAAACTATCCAGAGTAGAAATCCATTTCGATTTAGGTAAAATGTACATTTTTAAATTAAGTCTATAGTTTGCAAACATAACTGTTTGATCTGACTGCCTGTTCTCATGAAAAACCTATGCTCGAAGAAACAGCTTCAGCCGAAGGACAGAGATAAGGGGGGAGGCCCTTGAACTTTGAAACAGACAAAGAGACTGTGGGAGACAGGGCAGGGTGACCCAGGAGATCTTTCTGTACTTTCTGATAAAAAAAAACTAGCTGCAAGTGTAACTAGCTGCAAGTGTAACGCTAAATCAGTAAAATGAATATGTATGAAACCTATTGTGAAATTCCATGCATATGGATTAGTAAGGGAGATAAAAAAGGATCTGGAGTTCCCCGAGGTACGCATGTCTTTTAAGGGGAGCTATCCCCACATGTGTCCAGTGCTGTAATAAACATACCGGCTTTACAACTTTTACAAAGTTGTGGAGTTTATTTTCATTTTCCACAATTCACTAGTCCCTTCCCTGGACCCTGAGTGTTCCGGCCTCCCGCTGGGGAGCAGGTTTGCCCGGGAACCCAAGCAGCTCTTAGCCACTGGCAACCTTAGCAAGCTCAAGGGATATCAGCTCTTTTAGTGATTATCAGCTCTTTGTGATTTCAGCTCTAGCTAGCAAGGTGCCACAGGCTGGCTGGCAGACCTGGAGAGAGGAGAAGGCAGTCCTGGCGTTCCACAGGGATGGATTGTCTTGTGGGGTTTGCAGGTGTGCCTGTCTTGTGTGCTATTCCCCATTCACTGAAGAACTCCTTTAACTTACGGGAGGTATAGGCAGGTCCATTATCTGTTTTGATCTCCTTTGGTACTCCGAGGGTGGCAAAGGCAAGGAGGAAGTGTTTTATTGTGTGCTGTGTAGTTTCTCCTGGATGTGATGATGCAAATACCGCTCCTGAAAACGTGTCGACCGATACATGCACGTATTTTGACCGTCCAAAAGGTGTGAAGTGAGTCACATCTGTCTGCCACAGCTGGCAGCTGTTTAGACCTCGGGGATTGACTCCCATCCCCATTGATGGTATCTGATAGTTTTGACAGTTCGGACATGTAGCAACAATAGCCTTTGCCTGATCTTTTGAAAGCTTGAACATTCTGATAAGGGCAGGTACATTTTGATGAAAAAATGCGTGTGACAACTTTGCCTGGGCAAAGATGTTAGGAACATTAGCAGTTTCTACTGCCATGGCTAATGCATCCGCTTTCCTGTTCCCTTCTGCAATGAAACCTGGGAGGTCAGTGTGCATTATATGGTAAGGTTGCTTTCTGTAGGAGATAAGGTGCATTAATTTAGAAATCAATTGGTATAACTTTGGATTAGAAACCTCTTTGAGAAGAGCATGTTCTGCTCTCATAGCTATACCAGCAACATAAGCTGAATCTGTGACCAGATTAAAGGGTTCGTTTTTGAACTTTTCAAAGGCTCTGACAACAGCTGCTAATTCTGCAATCTGTGGAGATCCCTCCACTATTTGTATGTTAGATTCCCATTTTTCTGTCCGAGGGTCTTTCCATGTCATTAGAGACTTGTGGGATGACCCTGAGCTATCTGTGAAGATGGTTAGAGCTTTGAGAGGTGTTTTACTTTAGACTAATATTGGGGTCAGATGAAAGGTTACTTCACGATTCAAAAGTTTGTGTTTTGGGATCTGAACTGAAATTTGGCCTGTGTAGCTATCTAGGGCAAACCGGAGATTTTCATTGGTCTGGAGCAAACTCTCCAAGTCCCCAGTGGTCAGTGGCAAGTATATGCATGTGAACTCACACCCTGCAAGAGAGTGGAGGTGAGTTCTGGCCTTTTTTATTAAATGTGCCATGATTTCTTGGAAGGTGGTAATTGTCTTTGTAGGTTGGTTGTTTGTAAAAATCCATTCCAGTATCAGCAAAGGGTCTCGAAGCTGAATGTCCCATTGGAAAATCAGTCCATAGAGTTGAGGTACTTTTCCCAGAATGACGAACTGGAAAGGCAGGCTGGGCTTGAAGCAATGGGTTTTGCGTGAAGACAGGGCTTCTTGGACCTTGGTGATGGCACCTCAGGCTTCTGTTGTGAGAGTGCATGGAGAGTCCAGGTCTTCATTGCCACGGAGAAGGTGTAACAGGGGACCGAGGTCCTCTATTGTAATTCCTAGCAGTGGACGTACCCAGTTGATGGATCCGCACCGGCTGTGTAAGTCTCTCAGGGTTTTTGGGTTGCCTCAGATGGCGAGCTGCTGGGGTATGATGGTCCTTTCCCGGATCTGGACTCCAAGGTAAGTCCATGGGTTGGTGTACTGTATTTTGTCCTCACGAATAGCAAATCCTGCCTTTTCTATGGTTTCAATGTTCTTTTTTAACTGTTTTGTCCACGTAAGCTTTTTCTGATGCACAGACCAGGATAGTTAGTGGTGGATGATAGCATCTGGAAATAAATTCCGAACGGGAGACAGGATGTGAGCAACATACCACTGGCATATAGTGGGACTGTGTTTCATTCCTGGAGGAAGATAACACCAATGATATCTTTTGAGTGGGGCCTCTCTGTTAAGAGAGGGAACAGAGAAAGCAAACGGCGGAGCGTCCTGGGGGTGCAGTGGAATGCTGAAGAAACAGTCCTTAATATCTATGATAGCAAGTGTCCAGTCTCTAGGCAGCATGGATGGTGAGGGCAGTCCAGGCTGGAGGGGGCCCATGTCCTCGATGACCTCATTGATCTTGCAAAGGTCTTGGAGGAGCCTCCACCTTTCCGTTCCAGGCTTTGGTAGTACGAAGACTGGAGAGTTCCAAGGGCTGGTGGTCTCGATGATGTCGCCTTTGGCGAGCTGTTCGTCCACGAGGGCTTGTAGTGCATGCAGCTTTACTTTACAGAGGGGCCACTGTTCAATCCAGTTTGGGTCATGACATTTCCAGGTGAGACGAGGTGTATCTGGCAGTGCGCGGTCCTCAGTGGCCCCAATTAGAAATCTCGAGTGGGAATACATAGGGAAGCCCCTCATTGGGATAGAACATCCCTGCCCCAAAGGGTGATGGGGGCCCTTACCACAAATGGGTGGATGGTTGCCAGCTTGCCTTCAGGCCCTTCAACGAGGATGTTGTTCTTGCTTTGTATGGATACCGTAGCTCCACCAATCCCTGAAATCATGCCTGCAACAGGTTGTAAATCCCAGCGTGCTGGCCATTCTTAGTTAGCGATGATGGTCAAGTCAGCACCAGTGTCCAGCATCCCTGGTAGGTGGATCTTCTCTACCCCCGCAGGTAAGACCACACTCGATGGTAGGCTTGCTTGGTCCCACAACTTTTGCCCACATTGCTGTAGGGTTGAGAGGAATCTGTTGCCTGTGATTCTTTGGGAGTAGAAATCATTGTGCGATTGGAGTTCCCTTTTAAAGGAAAAATGGTAAGTCCATGCAGTACACCTGGACAAGAATCTCTTGTCCCGGGCGCACTGTTTGTACTTCTGGAACAACAAAGATTTCCTTTGGGCTATGGAGAGTGTCACCTATAATTAAGATGTCAGAAGGACCACCTTTTGGCCCATATTTGCCTGTGGGAACACGATAAACATTCTCGTTATTAAAGTCAATGGACAGAGCAGTTACCAGTTGGAAGCGGGTTACCATCTGTATGGCACCATGTGTTGGATCCTCTTCTTGTGGTCCGGAACCTCCTGGGATGGTGCGTGGTTGGGTCTGGGTGGCCACTGATTTGTTGTCATAGCCCGGGGCTCCACTGGGCTGTGTGAAGCGTTTCCCGAACGTTGTTGATAGCGCTGCTGATTCTGGGGTCTTTGGTAGGTGTTGCAGGGGTTTCTGGTAAGTGACCTGTCTGGACAGTCCTTTATAAAATGTCCAAAATCTCTAAAGTGAAAGCAGCGGGCCTGGTCTTTAGAAGCCATTACTGTGTACTCCTTCAGCAATACCTTTAGCAACTGCTTGGACAACTGTATTTTCAGTGGACAAGTGACGTGTACAGCATTCCAGCATTTGCTCTATGGTAGGGTCTGTATCCAAGGGTAAAGACCTCAGAATTGTTTTGCATTGTTCGTTTGAGTTACTCATGGCAAGCTTGCATAACAGCTCCTTTCTTGCCTCTGTGCTCTCTATCTGTTTTTCCAGAGCATCTTTAATTCTGTCCACAAATTTGATAAAGCTTTCATCTACTCCTTGTTTAATAGTAGAAAAATGCATAGTAGGCTTTGAGTCGTCGTGAACGAGAAGTAAAGAGGTTTTTGCTGCAAGTGCCACATCTTGCAGTGCCTCCTTGGACAGTTTGTCAGCTTGTTTAGAGGGTTTCTGTAAATCCCCTTCCCCAGCCAGCTGTTTGACCATAAAATCTGTCTTATCAGCATCTGCAGAATATGAGTCTGATAATGTTTTTAATTGTTTTTTCCAATGCCTTTCCCATAATATATATTCTGCTGGGGAAAGGAGGCAGTAGGCAATATTTTTAATATCGTGGGGAAGTAAAACATGTGCTGAGAACATAGCTTCTAAGAAATTTCAAAAAATATGTGAGCTTCTCCCATGTTCTTTGGCTATATTTCTTAATTGTACGAGTTCCTTATTTGAGTTAGGTTCCCACGTCTTTATACTATAGTCCCCGCCTTTGTTTCCTTTTTTATAATCTACTGGGAAAGCATTAATTTTCTGCACCATCTGCCAGTCCCCCGCCTTAGTCGCTTCTATCTTAATTAGAGCCCATGGATCAATGTCCACCATATCAGAATCAGTCACTGGAACTGCTGTCGTCCTCCGAGGAGGAGTGAGAACGAGCAGGCCGTGTCCTATGGTTTTTACGGCGTGTTGAAGCGGGATTTTTCAGGGGCTTTGGGGGCTGTGAGGAGGCACATGGCAGAGCTTGGCCAGAGGGAGGCAGCAGTGGGGCTGGGATGGCAGCACAGCATGCACAGGACTGGGGGAGAGGGGTGGCACCGTGGGTGGTCTCTGGGATTCCGTTCGGGTGACATTGAGGGTGGATGGGTGGCTGGAAAGCCTGGGGGTGGAGGCAAGGGGGCAGCGAGGGAGAGGGGGCAGTGACACCGGTCTGGGCTGCTGCTGGTACAGAGTGGTGTGCTGGGGCTGGGGCATGCCAGCACGCAGAGTGAACTCCTGCTATGGCAGGCAGGCTGGAAGGGGTGGGGGTGAGGGTACACGCAGGCACGAACGGGGTGGTAGCAGGGGTCGCGGCTGGGATCGGGGGACTGGAAGCAGGGGTAGGAAGGACCGGGCCGGGAATGGGGGGGGCGGGAGGAGGGGTGGGGGAAGCGGCGATAGGGGTGGGGGGACCCGAGCCGGCGGAAAAGGGCACGGTTGGAGTTGTAGATAAGGAGGAGAATGCTGCGGAATTCGTGTTTGCCGCATTCGGGGGGTTGGGCGGGGGAAGAAAGGATGGCGCAGACCCCACTGGCACGGGGTGGAGGGGGGTTGGGCGGGCGGCGCGACCTGTGCAGGGAGAGGGACAGGGGCTGCGGCGGCGCTAGGACCCAGGGAACCCGAGACCAGGGAGACGCATTCCAGAGCAGGATTATTATCAGTGCGATTAGCATTTGAAAGGAGATCTGTCCCTCTTGCGAAATGCGAACTATCTCTGTTAGCTTTCTCTACGGTCTTAGTTATAATGTGAAACAAAGGCATATACTGAGTTACAGAGAAGTCTTGGTTAGTTTGCAAATTATATATCGTGATCCCAACTTTGTCCCAAAAGAAGTCTTTAGTGATAACGTCTGTGTTAGTATCTGGAAACTGAGAAAGAATCCATTTAATAATTTTTTTAGGTTAGTTTTCGAAAGTTTACCTTTAGAGAAAGAAAAGTTGTTAGAAGATAAGATTTCTAGGATTAGTAAATATAAATCTCTCTCGTTCTAGGATCGTTTCAAAGTACTAAGTTTTGACCCCATTTTATCCCGTCCCTTCCAGCAGACAAAAACGAGGAAAAAAAAAAAAAAGGAAAAAAACAAACAAAAAGGGAATAAGGACCCAAAGAACAAAGCGCGCAATAGAGGCTGTTTTAAAACTTACACTTCTTCAGCTATGCGGGTCAAGGTCTGCGGAAGGTGGTCTGCCTGGTCAGACTCCTCGAACAATTTCGTTCAGATGTCAATTTCTGAGGGTCGATCTGACATCCCCTGCAGAGAAGTCCTGCTAAAATGAAGGCTCTTTCCACAAGGGCCGCAGCATTCCAAAAGACAGTTACAATTTTCGAAGAAAATGCTGCTCTTGAGTTGTTTCCTTCTGTTCGGTGCGCCATGTATTCCGGCCTCCTGCTGGGAGCAGGTTTGCCCCCGAGCAGGCTGCACGGGCCGGATAGCTCGGTCCTTTATGGGGACAGACTGCCCGGGAACCCAAGCAGCTCTTAGCCACTGGCAACCTTAGCAAGCTCAAGGGATATCAGCTCTTTTAGTGATTATCAGCTCTTTGTGATTTCAGCTCTTAGCTTGCAAGGTGCCACAGGCCGGCCGGCAGACGCAGAGAGAGGAGAAGGCAGTCCTGGTGTTCCACAGGGATGTCTTTATTGGGGGGTCTGTGAAGGGTTCCAGCGACAGCTCTTCTCCTGAACTGGGCTAAAACAGCCCATTATATAGGGTATAGGGGAATCAGAAATTGTCCAATAGCAGGGGTTAAGGAGAAGTGACCTATGGGCTTACAGGGGAGATAAGCAGGGGTCCAAAAGGCAGAAGACAGGGGCTTCTAACTATTCACCGTGACTTGGCATTTCCTATCTTTAGGCCTCTGCTCTCCACGGGGTCTTTGCGATCCCTGTGCCTGCTACACCTGACCACACCGGGGCTCTGCCCCCCTCCTGAATCCCTCCCATAGATACAGCAGGAGCTGGAATCACCCAGGGGAACAGAGACAAGAGCGGGGCTCAGAAGTGAGGCTGGAACCAATAAAGGGACAGAGTTAGGAGCGGAAGTCAGCAGGAAAGCCGGAATCAACAAATAAACAGAGGTAGGAGCAGGCAGCTCCAGAGTCACAGTGGGGACGGGAGTGATCACGGTCAGTACGGGTGGGGATAGCTGAAGCTCCTCACACAGGCAGAGAAGTTGATACAGATAGGGAGACTGGAGGTCCTGGCATGAGCAGAGAAACTGGAGACAGGGAGAGGCAACATTTCCAGGGGGTCCCAGTCCCTTTCTCTGGCTCCCCGTCTCATTTCCCGGTGATAAATCAATTTCCCTGACATCCAATCCATTCCCCTGACAACTTGAACACCTCCCACTCTTCACAGCACAGAACAATCCTTCCTTTCCTATCCACCTTCCTCCAGAAAATAGGGTTAAACTTTAAATCAACAATTCATATCACATATACTTTCATTCATTCATTCACATTCACTCACTTTTATTTCTTTAATATCTCACTCATTCTCACTCACAACAAGACAACAACAAGGTAGGTACCTTTTACTTTCAAGTCACTTTGTTAATATCTACCCATGGGTATTATAAAATCTCAAATGTTATTGGCCAGCCCTGAATTTTCTTGGGTATCCTGTGGAATGCAAGTATCCCTAAATCCAGATGTGTTGTTCAACCCTGGATGCTCTTGGGCATGCTTATCCCTCAATCCAGCAGAATTTTTAGGGGCCCTCTCCACTTTTTATCCCACTTTCCCAGTGTATTGTGCCAGGAAAACCCTCAGCTCCCTCTCTCCAAGGGGTCCCACCCCTCCCCTGAGACCCAGTCCCAGTTACCCCAGGGGATTCTCTCACTCCTTTTATCTTTTGCTTCGTCTCTTTACAGAACCGCAGTGTGGGAGACTCCTCACTCACTTAGCAGGTCTGGGATAACCATCCCGCCTCTCATTCACACACACATTCATCCCCCCATATTTTCCCCCCTGAAAGAATACTTTACCCATCCTCTTTTCTTCTTCGAGTCTTCGTGCACAAGAATTTTGGGGCTACCACAGTTTTAGGGAGCCTTTTTCCCTTTTCCTTTGCTTTATGTGTCTCTTTTTGTCCACCGGGTGTTCTACCTGCAACCGCCGATCATGCTGGGAAAGACAGCCTAAACCTGGCAGGGCGTGCCTTCCCAGCTCAGGATCGCCAGGTGGTCTCAGGAGCGAGGTGTTACATCCCAGGATGAGCGCCCATTTGTTGAAAACATGTTCACTCTCCTGTGAAAATTTTAAAAGTTTAATAGAGGACAGTAGGAGACAAGGACCATAGAGCAAAGGTTATTATGGCCGAGTGTATCTTGACACTCAGCCAAGATCACACCGTCACCATTGGGGATCCCCCTTAAATACCTTTTCCCTTACATCAGCCTGTTGCATATTCATAGACCCTTATGCATATCCATAAACTAGTTTACATGTTCCAGGAACTATTTTACATGGCCTCTCCTTGGGTCTGCCTTTTTAGAGCGTGCATTTTTCTTGGCTGTGGTTTTGGTTCCTTCTCCTTATCGCTTTCAGTTTGGGCCTTGGTCCATACTTTCTTCAGACAGCACATGCTGATAGTTGGCAAATCTGTAGCAGGTGTCCTCATCATATGTTCATTGGATGTTATCCCATCCTGTGAGAGTCTGTCTGAAATATCCTTCATTTTTGCCTCACAATTGCCATGGAGAAAAGACCACCGAAAAAATTAAAAAAACTGTTGAGCCAGTGGGGGGGGGGAATCATGTGCCTCTTAGCTCACTGTTTCCACAGGTGTTGTTTGCTCACCGAACTCGAAGAGGGCACCCTGTCCTTTTTCCTGAACAATGGACCTGGAGTTTCTCCCCACCTCCTGGCCTGGCTGGTTTGAGCTTTGGGGTGGTCCCTCTTCCAAGAGAAGACCCCTCTCTCCTGCCCTCAACTGTAGTAGACTCCATAGACATGGGCAAAGCCCCATGGAGAATTGAATAATAGGAAGCTGAGACAGTAACTCTAGTCCATGTCTCCCTGACCCCCGCCCCCAAAGCTTATCCCTGTAACCCTATAGGCTATGTCACTTCACCCTTACTATTGGTCAAATCTTGATCCCCCCATATCCTATAAAAGAGGCATTTCTTAGCCCATTCGAGAGAAGAAAAACTGACCCAGGACCCTTCGCAGATGCCTCAATAAAACCATCGCTGCGGAACACCCGAGCCTCTCCTTCTCCTCTCTCTCCATCTGCTGCAGCCTCAAGCCAGGGAGCACCCACCCCTGCCTAGCAAGCGAGAGCTGAAATCCTGAGAGCTTGATATCACTATAAGAGCTGATAACCACTATTGCTTGCTAGGGGGTAGCCCCGCGGCATTGGCCTGAGCTAAGCCTGGCAACTCGGGCACCCTGTCCCCCTGGGGACTGGGCTCCTGATATAATATAGGCCATAACAGAGGCTTATATTATACTCAACCATTGTGACAGACAAGCAGAGATGTAGGCCTCTTCATCAAAGAACCGAGACAAGAAACCCCTGTGCAAGAAACCCCCCTCTCACCTTCTTCCAGAGACTGGGACTGAAACCCCCCCAACACGGGGGAGGTGTGCAGGAGGGGGAAGGCTGCCCAGAGCAAGCACAGGTGCCAAGCACTGAGTCATGAAAACAATAGTTCTTGCCTGTTGCCTGGCTTGAGTTTGTGTACCCCTATTCTTTCCCCCCCCGAAGACCTTTGTTTCGGCTGAGAAACTCACTCCCCTTCCCCCAACGAAAGATAGTATAACTGGGGTCCAGATCAGCCGTGCCTTTCGAGATCTCCCCAGACATGGCCTGGTGAGCTTCGACGGCTGGACCTTGAAGGACAAAAGCAGCACCCCGTTCGGTAGCTATACCCATTTCCCCTCTTCTCCTCCCTCTTTTTCCTTATCTTCTCCTTTTTCCCCGGTTCCCCCTCACCAACACATTTCTGTTGTGGTCATTTCAATAAAACTGCATTGGTAGATTGTTTCTGCAAATCCCCTGTGCCTTTGTTGGCTCTTTTGCACTTTGAAATCACTCCTACGAACCACCGCGTTACCTGTCCACTAGGACGGGTCGCGACACATCCAAGCAGGCATTTTAACACAAGCATACTTATATCAGCTATTTCACTAAGCTTAATTAACAATTGAAATAAAAACGATATCTTTATAACAAAGTAACATCACACATACAAAATCCATTTTAATATTTGCAGAAAGCCAATATTATAATATATATCTATAACAGAATTATAGTTTTTTTCTAAGCATTTGTGTATTGCGGTACAGAAACTCCCTCATCATCATGTTGCGTGGTGTATTCACGTGGATGTTGTACCTAACCCTGTATATATTTCTGCATATGGAGAACTATTTTCCCATTATGATGCTCTTTTTAAGATCCGGGACACGAATAAAAACTGCTTTGCTGATATACTGGGCTTATGGCATGATAACATCAGAGTCAATTGAGACATGGAGTTAGGAATTAGAGGGGTATTGATTAGAAATAGATATTTAGATGAAATATTGTTTAATATTTGCTGCATTTTACTGTGCTAACTGCCTGTAAAGGGAAGACAGTATACATGGGGGACAGGGTGTATGTGCGAGAGTAATACAAAAGAATGCAAGGATGTGTGGTTAAGGGAAGGATGATGTTCATCAAAACAGGACAAAGCTACAAGGCTACCAAGATAACAAGGCTCCTCTGGACCCCCAAACCAGATCAAACCAACCTCATGGTTTGGACTGTGACCAAAGGATCAGTAAGCACGCGCAAGAAGATGGGGTGAGAAGGTCAACTTTGATGAAGACTACTTGCTTCATCCTGCTGCAACCCCCAAGGACCCCCAAGACGACCACCAGAGACAAGTACACAGGTGCAAGGGACTAATAAGTTAAGTAGCATACAAAGTGGGACAAGGTGGAGCCAGGAAATGAATATGCATAAATGTATTGCAAAACCTAATGTATATGTAACATTTTAGAGGATAAAAAAGAATGCTGAGAGCGGGTAGATGCGCATGCCTTTGCAGAGGTATCCCGCATGCACCCGGCCAAAAAAAATACATACCTACTTTATAACTCACTTTGAGTTTTAGAGTCTTTCCACATATCACAATGAGTTTCATTTGGAATGTATATTCAGTCTTGTTTGCCTGTCCTGGTCTGGACTGCTACCCCGGTGATGCCTTGAGAGGCTACCTGGAACAGAGGCTAGACAGTGTTAAAGGAATAAAATAGGTATTTATTAGAAAGGCCTTTAAAGGATACACCTTAGGCAGTTCAAGAGCCCGGCTGTGGCTCGACCCAAGATGGACCCAAGATGGACCTAAGATGGATGGCCAGTCATGAGTTTTCACACTTTTATAAGTTTTGGTCCATTTACATATTTGGGTTAATTGTCCAATTGCAGCTTCAGGTTATGAAGTTACATCCTCCTAGATTGCTCTCCTCAATTTGCCATCGTTTATACTTTTTGGGCCTGAAGCTGCAACAGTGTCCTTGGTTCTCAGGCTGGAAAAGGATTGTTTTGTCAAACTAAGCTGTGAAGAGAACTTGCTAACACTTTATATGAAGTTCAGAGTTACATACTAATGCAGTACAGAATCTGGAAAACATGGAAGCTAAAACTGAAACCATCACTGGGCCCTCATTAATAATCACACCCAGGCTATGGGGGGGAGCAGGAGAGAATGTTTTTTTCCAACCCTTTTCCTCATCCTCCCCCTTCAGGCCTGCTACAACAGTTTTTAAGAATGTTGTGTTCCCTATAGATGTTAAGGATGGCAAAATCTTGTTGCTATTTCTGCTATGTTTCCTCTGTATGGCTTGTACTGTAGACCATGCTTAGAGTCGGGACAGAGGCTTCTAAGAAAGTTGTCTGGAGGCCTGCCCTGAGAGTGGATAATCCTGAGTGGCACAGAATGTGGAAGGAGATGGGCAAATATTTAGAAAAATTCTCCCCCTCCAATGGTTGGGAAGTTCACCCCTGAACAACTGCAGGACCCTGTTAAAGTAATAGGATATGTGAAAGGAAAATGTTCTGACAGCTCCAGAGATGGACAGCTCACTGCAACATGCTGGGCCCTGGCCACTGCCTACCAGACACTGCTTGGAATAGTACAGCACCATCAGGAGGAAAAGAAAAGAAACAAATCAACAGGCACCGTATCCATGTAAACTGTCGCTGAGCCAGAAGGACAGCCTGAGTCAGTAGCAGTTGCCCCAGTGAAAAACTGAGTAGAAGATAAAGAATTTTTGTAAAGTTTAGTAAGAGATAAAATAAGAGACAGAAAATCCAGCGCTGGGGTGCTCCTGGCCAAAGCCAAAGAATACACCAGTGTATACAGACAATGTTATCTTTATACTGTTACATCTGCTGAGGTACATGGATATTCATGTATTTCATACATTATTCAAACATTCTTTTGAACTTTCTGATGTTTTGGGAACTCCTTTGTTTGACTTCTTCACACTCCGGCTTATCTGCATGCCATCCTGTGTGTCAGGTCAATATATTTTATTTCTTCTTGTGTCTCCATCCTGCTGTTTCACATCCTCTGATAAGGATTTAGTATGTCCTCCTTAAATTTAACACGGTATTCTCTAATTGTCCTTCGGTGCTCTGGTTTGCATCACGGTTATCTTATCATTTGGACAGGTTGGTCAGTGGATGGCCTTACACTGTTTTTAGTTACACAAAAGCCTTTTTTACATCTTATGTTTTGCTAAGATCTATAATACAATACATTCATCACACTATTATTTCCATAAGCAATACATCAATATTATATTAATTACACTACTATTTCTATGAGCAACACAGTGCATACTTAAGCTGATAGATTATATTATATTATATTAACAAGCAGCTAAAAAGAGTTATAATTGATACTATTTCTAAATACTTATAATCACTAACAACATGCATAAGCTCATACATAAATGTGAAAGCCAACATTATCTGGTCATTTTTCACACCCCTCTTCAGAAAAGGAAATCCAAGACTAAGTCAGGCTGCAAAGTGAATGACAAGGATGAGGCAGGACCTTCAGACCCAGCAGAAGAGACAGAGCCAGAAATCATCACCTGATCCCTATCCTTGGGTGATCTGTGAGAGCTGTGTAGAGAGTTCACCTTCCAGGCAAACAAGTCCGTAATGACCTGGCTGCTCTGAATCTGGGATACTGTGGCTAATGACACCATTCTGGACAGTAGTGAAGCCAGGCAACTGGGATCCCTGTCTCAGGATATGGTTATTGATCAGGGGATGGGGAAAAGGCAGGAAACTCAGCCTCTCGTGGCTACTGCTGGCAAGTGTGAGGGAAAGGTACCTTTGTAAGGAGGACCTCCAGGTGCAGCAAGGACAGTGGAACACGATGGAGCAAGGTATTCAATGCCTGAAGGAATTAGCTGTGTTTGAGATCATTTTGTCAGAGGATGAGAGATTCCCTAAGAGTCCAGATGGTGTCCAATGCACACCACAGATGTCACTGAAATTTGCACAGTTCGGGCCCAAAATATACTCCTGTTACTGAGTGACACTGCAATGGAGGGAGGGAGAGGACAAGGTGGGTGAGCTGGTTAGGGAACCAAGGATTTATGAAGAGAAAGTACGTCTTGTCCCCATAATACCATGGGCACAGGCAGAACAAATGGCGTTACAGAGGCTATGTGACATTCAGGTCCCATCACCTGAATTAGACGGCAACTTTGGTAACTGCGACTGCTCCCCTGAATCCCAGTGAGAGCTTGGGGTACCTCTGTAAGGGGCCAAGTGGAGGGCCACTTGGCTTGAGAGATAACAGTGACATCAGCTCCAGTATCTAAAATACCAGTGAGTGTTATCTGTTCCCCCTTTAATGACAGGGTACATTTGCAAGTGGGACATTGATCAGAAATTGTCTGCGCCCATAATATTTGTGGGGTTCCTGTAGAGCCAAATCCTCCCACCCTAGTATTGCATTCTGTTAAAGGGGATGACAAATTGTGTGATAAAGAAATCAATTATGCAATACGTGTACCTTGAGGGACAGTACAGGGGTGGAAAGGGAGTCCAAGCCATGATTTTAATTTCCCCAAAGAGTCCTAAAAGGGTAGTTGAAGACCTTCCCACCAGCAAAGCACTTTTCTGGGGTCCTGGTGGGCCAAAAATTCCTGTAGGCAGTAAATGAACAGAAGAGTGAGCAACGTTACTGTGATTGAGGTTGCCAGGTCCAGTCTGGCACTGCCTGCAGTTGCTGGGCGAAGACTTGAGGTGATCCTCTGGCTGGGTATCCTTGGTGGCTGCACTTGGGGGAGTTGGCATCTGTGATGGCAGTATCTGCAGTGGTGGCTGAGGTATTTGTGTCAGCTGAGGTATTTGTGTCAGAGTGCAGCACTGGCCCACGCTGTGGTTCCAGTTTCCCTGGATTGAGCAACCTTCAGAATCATACTTAGAGCGACACTGGTTAGCAAAATGACGACCCTTATGACACTGTGGACATACATCTGGGGTTTTTGGCTTAGCCCCTTTCTGAGCCAAGCAGTCTTTTTTTAAGGTGGCCAGGTTTGCCACAGCCGAAACAGACTCACAGAGTTCCAAAGGAACCTTTGATGGCTGCAAAAGTTGCGGCCATGGCTTTATATTGATGTTCTATTGTCCCAATACGGTTGCATGCTTAAACCATTTCAATAAAAACTGGTTCTTGGTTAGGCAGGGACTTAAGGAGTTTTTACAGTCTGTGTTTGCATTTTCAACAGCAAGTTTTTAAAAGCAAAATTTCACGGGCATCTGAATTATCAATTTGGCCTCCAAGTGATTGCTTAAGGCAGTCAATAAACTGCATGTAGGGCTCCTGAGGCCCCTGGACAATGGTTGTAAATGCTTTCTAAGGTGTTTTTGCATCAGGGACCTTAAGAAAGGCTTGGCGAGCTGCATCCCAGACTCCATCAAGGGCTTCCCTTGGGCAGTCTTGCACCTGGGCGGCAGGATCTGTGTATGGTCCCATTCCCATAAGCTGTCTGATTGTAAGGCCTGCAAGGGTCTGATTAGCATGACCCATATAAGTTATAAGAAGGTTTTGCAGACCCTTCTCCCACTCCTTTTTTCTCCCACTCCTTTTTTCTCCCACTCCTTTCCCATAAGCTGTATTGAATGGGGGATAGCAGTAGCCGAGTGAGTTTTTTAATCGTGCAGGGTCATTATGTGAGCAGCAAACACAGAATCTAGCATGCTTGCAAAATGTGGTGAGCTGATACTGTGCTCTGTAACTGCCATCTGAGGTCTTTAATTTCTGGGAAAGATAGCTGTTCCCAATGGGCAGTTTGCTTTTGGGGTGCCAAATATATTACTGGTGCCACAGTTCTTTCAGCAATGTCAAAATCTCCCTTAATGTTTGTTGTTTTAAGCATACCCAGTTGTCATGAGGGTCAGGGGGGCTACAAATTAGGTTCTTGGTCAGGATCGATGGGTCCAGGATCAAAAGGGATCCTCCTCTTCACATTCCTCGCTGTTTTCTGGACAATAGCCAGCAGCGAAAGCCCCTTCAGAGTGCAAAGGGCCCCGCTCCCTTTCCCTCGTAAGAAGGGGTACCACAGCTGTGGGTCATGTTTGTTGTGGTGGGAGAGACACAGTCTCTTCGGAATGTAAGGAATTCTGAGACTCCGCCTAAAAGGGGGGCAAACGGTAATCTGTTTGACTTTAGCAGCAGTCTCTTCAGATTTTAAAGATCATTGAGCTTCTGCCGTAGAGGGAGGTCAGGCATTTCCGTTAGCTTGGGATTTTTCTTGGGCCTTTAAGACCTCAAAAATCACCTGTCAGGAGGATAGCATTTCTGCAGCTGCTTTATTTCTCTTGTTAGCAGAATCCCATAGCTTAGTTCCCATTTTGTCCCACAGATCTGTTGTAAAGACTGTGGACTCAATGACTCCTGGTATCTCAGCTGCTGTCCATCGTAATAGGACTTTTAAGTCATGTGAGAGCAAAGTTTTGCCATGCTGTTGCAACAGCTTAGACAGAAGTTCAAAAACATCTATTTTCTGGGGCAGACATCGCCTGACCCATTGTCCCCTGCAGTGGCTAACCTCCTATATCCCAGAGGGGTATCTCACCTCCTTTATCCTGGAGGGGTTCATCGCTGGCCGGCTTTCCTGCTTCCTCACAGCAGCACTTTGTTCTGCAGGGTTTGTCGTCAGTCACTCAGCTAGGTGATCATTGTTTCCTCACATGGGGCACTATTCGATGGCGATTGATAAAGAGACATGGACTCCATGGTTTGCACACTGTCTTGGTTTGAAAAGACAGGTGTCTGCTTAAGGAAGGCAAGAGCCTCCCCTGAAATGAAAAATGTAACCCCCCCCCTCCAAATTATTATAATTTTCAAATTAAAAGGCTCTCAGGCAAAGATATGGGAATAGGAATGGCAGTTCTTTACTAGAAAAAACTATAAATACAAATGCAATGTTACAAACAAAAAAAACTCCAAAACCACTGACAGAGTCAGAAATACAGCCTGACACCCTGTTGGTCAGGCTGTTGGTAGCAGTCTGATTAAATGGTGGCTGCAGTCCTTCTGGAGTCACAGGTGTGGTTCTGTTGAAGCAGTGATCTGTAGAAGGGTGTAGTTTTCCTCTGAAGGTCCAGTGGTGGTGTAGATGGGCTTAGTCTTCCTCTGGGAATCCAGTGGAGAAGAAAGTTACTCCTCTAGGAATCCAGTGGGAAAAGGCTGCCTGTGGTCTTCCAAATCTGATTACATCCAGGTAGAAATGCTTGGCTCGTCCCTCTGGGAGGAGCATCTCACAATGGGATTTTATCAGTCATGCAGTGAGACTCAATGACCCATTAACAGAAGATATCTCTCTGGAGGGAAGATTGTTTGTGGAAGAGATAAAGAAAATTGCCTGATTAACAGAAGATAACTGCCCCACCTCTAACAGATAGGAATAGAACACACACCCCCATTTCCAACCTAAGACACACACCTGAAGCCGTTTCTTGATACACAAAAAAGAGTTTATATACCTTTTCAGCTGTAACTAAAAATAGCACAACTATAACATTTAGGTAACTCGGTAACATTGCTTAATTCAAATCCTTGTACAGACTTGCACAGGTATGTACAGTCTTACATAATTTCTGCTTACCAAGCACATTGTACCAAGCACACTGCTAACTTCTGCATTCCTTCTTCAGAGTTCTGCTTTCTGTTGCCAAAGCTTGCTGCCTACCAATGCTAACATATCCACTTCTGTCATGAGCTGAACAGTGCTCCCAGCTCAGCTTTCTAACTGTTGTCCTGGGTTGACAAGGAAGTGAGTTTTTTTGGAAATTGTAGCCAAACCAATCAGTGCTCAGATTTGAATATTGGCACCTGGTGTGGTCACTAAAGACATGGATATGCCTCTGAAAACACAGGGGGTTAAAAAGCAGAGAACTCCCAGGGGAACTCTCTCTTGGTTCCGGTGGGTGAAAGAGGTCAGACCTCCCCTGCCCAGCCACGGGCTGGGTGGGGGAGGGGAAGCCATGTGGCCTGGGTTGAAGTAGGCTGGAGGGCCTGCAGGACAGAGGGGTGGAGGAATACTGAGAGGTATCGGGCAGACCCCCCCCCTGGGAGAGAGAGAGAGAGCCTGTGCCTGTGCCACCTTGAAATTTGATGTCATGTGCCAAGAAAAGGGAAGCGGGGGGAATGCGGCGAGAAGGTGCACAGCTGCCGTGGGAGTCCTGGGCAAGCAGAGCCCGAGATTTTAACTCTTTTCTTGGACAATGAAAACTTTGTGGAACATTAATCCTCCTTGATTTGAATGAGAAGAGAGACACATGAAATAGAAGGAAATGGGCAAGTGTGGGGAAGGTCTGAGCAAGTGAAGGATGTCAGAAAAAGATGGGGAAGAATCCTAGGTGGGAGGAGATGATGGAGTGGCCTTTGGCTGGACTTTTCTTGTATAGCCATAGACTGAACCAATTTTTCCTGTAACACAGAGACTGCATTTAGGGGGAGGCAATGGCTTGAGCCAAGAGAGTGACCTGCTTCAGTGACTGCCAAGTGCAGGAGTGAAGTGAACAGAGAAGGATGAGGAGGGTGTGGTGGTGCCCTCTATCATCAGGGAAGTAGAAGATCTCTGTTCTCAAGACCCTCAGCTCCAGGGGAATGAAAATGGGGGGGACCTTTGTCCCGAAAGTGAGAAACTGTTGCTTTTTTGGTACTTGGCAAAGCATCCTTAAAAGGGAACCCTATAAGCAGTTTTGGTCCATGAACGGTGGTGAGGGCACTGTACATGGAAGGAAGATGTCACAATGGCAGATTTTCTCTGGGCAGTGCCATGTGTGACATGGAAATGCAAGAGGTTTTAACTGTGTTTCCTGGGAAAGACTATGGTACAAGAGAGGCTCCCCTCTCCCTTGATGAACTGAGAATTTATTATCTGAGGGGTGGTGATGAACTGAGAATTTATTATCTGAGGGATGGTAACTTGATTGAGAATCCAAGGTTTTGTCTCACTGTGCTGTGTTGGAAATTGGGTGGGGGGAGGAGGAATGTTTTAGAAGGTTTTCATTCTGAATTTTCTGTGTTCCTTTTATTATAGTTGTAGGTTAATAATTTTTTTTTCATTATTTCTAAGCTTGAGCCTGCTCTTCTCTGTTTCTGGTTGCATCTCACAGCACTCATTTGAGAAAAATATATTTTCACGGGTGCACTGGCATTGCACCAGCATCAAACCATGACACTGTATTCCCACATTTGTGAATAAATATTATAGGTTAGGAGTCAATGTAGCTTACCACCTAATTGATGATGGAGTATGCATAGACCCCTTTCACTCAGTTCCCAGGAAAGTAACCACAAAGTTTGTGTGCAAACTTCAGGCAAAACCCTACATGTTAGTGTGCAGAAGACTTCTGACTTTATGAAAGTTTTGTGTAGCTTTTATAGTTTGTAAAGTGAAGTGTCTGTCAATCAGAAATTTCAGCACCTTATGTCTCTACATCTTGCTCTCAAGGCAAGATGTTTATTGTCAGCTGGATATTCCACCTTTCTGGTACCAGAGATAACTTACTACCGGACAGATGTCCGGTCTGGGTTATTTCACCAATTCATGTGAGGAGGAAGATGCCTGGAGCTATCGCACCAGCTGATGGACAGAACAGATAAGCTCTTCTGTGGTAGGGGGAAAAGTCCTGCCACAAGGAGGGACAATATTTCTTGTTTATATTTAATCCAAGATCCCTGTGCTGTTAATAGACCTCTTCCTTTCCATATAGATCCGTGGGCATGAACAATGTTAAAAGAATATTTTGAGTTGGTCCATATGCTTGCTCTTTTTCCTGCTGCCAATTTCAGGGCTTTTTGTAGTGCTACAAGTTCTGCCCTTTTTGCTGAAGTGTCTGTAGGCAGCGGTGCAGCTTCTATTACTTTGGGTGCCATGACTACTGCATAGTCAGCTCCTTGTTTTCCATCTCTCACCAAGTTACTTCCATCTGTAAAGAACTCTACCTCTGGATCTTCAATGGGTGCGTCTTGTAGGCCTGGTCAGCTTGCATAAACTTGCTCAATTGTCTGTAAGCAATCATGGGTTAGCTGCTTTTCCCCTTGCATCAGGATGTTCAGGAACTGGGCTGCATTTACTGCTGCAGTTACTTTAAGATCCACACCTTCTTGCTCCATTAGAACAATCTGATATTTCAACATATGGCTTGGGGAAAACCACTGCCCCCCTGCCTTTTGGCCTAATACAGTGGTTACAGTGTGCAGAGCAAATACTATTAACTTTTGTCCAAAGTCAATTTCCTGGCCTCTTGGATGAGGAGAACAGTTGCTGCTACAGCCTGCAGGCATCTTGGCCTTCCCTGGCTGACATTGTCAAGGTATTTTCAAAAGTACCCCACAGGCCTCTTGAAGTCTTCTACCTTCTGAGCCAGAACTCTGAGGGCAAGGTGCTGTCGTTCATGTACAAAAAGCTCAAAGGGCTTTGTTAAGTCTGGAAGTCTTAAGGCGTGTGCAGACTTCAAGGGCATCTTTAAGTTACAGAATATGTGTTTACTTTCAGGAGTCCAAATCAAAGGTCCTTCTGGGGCCTCCTTTAAAAGCTCACAGTGGTTTAACTAAAAGTCCATAATTTGAGACCCACAATCTTCACCACCCAGCTATGTCCAAGAATGCTTTCAAATCTTGTGCAGTCACAGGTTGGGGAACCTGGCAGATGGCCTCTTTTCAGTCTATTCCAAACTTTTGCTGTCCTGAAATTATTTCAAACCCTAGGTAGGTAATGTAGGAGCGACAGGGGGTCAGCACGGTCAGGACAGACGGGGACGAGAGATCTCTGCAGCTAGGTCAGGAACTTGCAGTTTATTGCAAAGGGCGTGGGTGCAAGGCCCTGCTGGGAGCTGCCAGCTGCAGCTTGGAGCAGGCCCGAGAGAAGAAAAGGGGTAGAGAGGATGAGAGGGTAAGAGCGTAAAAGCATAAGAGAGTAAAAGGGGTAAGAGCTAAGAGGCGAGAGTAAGAGTAAGAGCTAAGAGTAAGAGTAAGAGCTAAGTTCCCATTACAATACAATAAATCATCTTCTGTGTTGAATATTCTGATTCTCGCTAACCAATCTAGTACAAGATACAAATCCTATAGCATTTCCATATAGCCTATAAGAACCACTACATTACCATACTGTGTTACATTTTAAACCCTAAAAACTACTATTTGGACCCCTTCTGCCAAGCTGGCAGGGTCTGCTCTGACCCTTGGACCTGCCTGCTTGCAGACGGTCTTGTTTCATCAAAAGGGGATTGCCTTCAGCCGGCCACACCGTTGTTTTCCCGTTGTTCAGTAACTAAGGTATCTCAAAGCTTGCTTTCATTTCAATCTCGCTTATAGTTTCCATATTCTCAAAATCTTTTTCCAGGCAATCATATTTATAAGGCTTTCCTCTTTCATCCTCCCCAACAGGTAACTTGCTGAGTCAATTCCATGCATTTTTCATTAGTTTCAGTTGCTAGTAAGATGTCATCAACATATTGCAGGACCAACCCTTCAGGGTTCTCCTTCTTCCAGGTCTCTAATTCTTTTGCCAATTGAGTAACAAAAATTGTTGGGCTATTTTTATATTCTTGTGGTAATATGTGTTAATACAGTCTAGGTAAACTGTCTTCCCATCTGTTTGGGGATTCTTCCATTCAAAGGCAAAAATGCTCTTACTTTGTTTATCAAGCAGTATGCAAAAGAAGGCATCCTTCAAATCTATTACTATAAACCATTGATGATATTCCACAAGGGCTGTTAACAGGGTATAAGGATTGGCTACAACAGGATGAATATCCTGAACTATTTGATTGATTGCTTTCAAGTCTTGTACTAATCCGTATTTGTCTGTCCCAGGCGTTTTAACTGGCAAAATGGGAGTGTTATATTCTGATTCACATTTGATCAATAATTCAAACTCCCTGAAATTCTCTATTAGACTCTTAATTCCCCTTCTAGCTTCTAATTTTAAAGGCTATTGTTTCTGCCTTACCAGTTCTGATCCAGGTTTTAGGGTAACACTTACAGGCTGAGATCGTTGGGAATGTCCTGGAGTTCCACTGGCCCAAATCAAGGGTGTTACTGCATTTTATATGGCTTCTGGTATTCTTCCAGAATTGTCTGGTTCCGGTCTTCCCTGCAACATAAAAGTATTTTCCTTGATGGCTTTAGTCTCAGGTACCAATAATTGTATTTCTCAGTTTTTAAATATAATCTGAGCATCCAATTTAGTTAACAAATCTCTTCTCAATAAGGAATTGAACACTCTGGCATATATAAAAATTGGTGTTATCCATCACTTGGCAAATTTAAAATTTATAGGGTTAAAGAATGTTCATTTTTCTGCTTTCCCTGTTGCACCAACATTTATGGTTTCTTGGCTTAAGTTTCCTTGGTTCATATTTAGTACAGAATAAGTAGCTCCTGTGTCTATTAAAAAGACTTGTTTTTTCTTTCCCCAGCTCTATGGCAACCAGGGTTAATCAGCTGAAGTTTCCACCTCTGGTTCCTGTCAGTCTCGGTGTAGGGGTAGCTCTGGTACCCTTGCTCCCTTCAGCTTCTGGGGACATTCCCTTTTCCAGTGCCCAAAACCATTACAATATGCACATTGGCTCCATCAATCCGCCTGGGGCAGGGCCTCTCCCTGTTCTATGATTAGATGGCATCCCCTGCAGGGCTGCTATTAGCAGTGCATCTCTACATCTTTTTCTTCTCACCCTTTCCAACTCCTGTTTTCTTTCTCCTCCCTTTTCCATCTCCTTGATTTTATTAATTTCCTCTTCTCCCTTATTATTAAAAGCTGTCCAAGACACCTGCAAAAGTTTCTTGTCGAGTTTTATCTTCTTTTTCTTTCTTGGTCAGGGTCAGGATTGAAAGCACTCGAGACGGTATTTCGTGTTCAGACTCAGATGTTTATTATTTCTTATCTATATTACACTCTCACAAGCTGTGAGTTCTACAGCATTTCACTAACAAGCTACAAAAAGACCCCGTATCTATCTCTACAAGGTTTTTTAAGGAAAAACCATCCAATTAAGAAATGACACCTAAATTATTTTTACTTTTAACCCAGTAATTAATCACCCATGTCCCGCAATGCAGACTTTTCCATCCAATTACAAAATACCACCCAAATCCATGAAGAAGAAAGTGAAGAAGGACTAGCCACTGCCCTAAAACCTCCATCTTAGCTTTATATATATTACTATATTCTAAAACCTTAAACTCTTAAGTTTTCCAACATGTTATATTACACACTTCTATTCAAACTACACACCCATAATCCCATTTCTATAACTCAATTTTGGAAGGCTTCTCCATGGCCTCATGTCAAATGTAGTGGTCTCTTGAGGGTCTGTGCCTTTCAACACAGAAAGTCTAAAATTCTTAGCATCCAGGGTTCCAACAGTTTCTATAAGTCACGAGAGTCTGCTTCCTCTAGTTTCTGTAACTTCTTTCTAATATCTGGGGCTGAGTCCTATTCACAAGAAGGATAGGAAGGAGGATCCTGGAAATTATAAGCCAGTTAGTCTGACCTCAGTGCCAGGTAAGGTAATGCAATAGTTTATATTGAGTGCCATCACACAGCACTTACAGAACGGCCAGGGTATCAGACCTAGCTAACATGAGTTTAGGAGGGGTAGGTTGTGTTTGACCAACCTGATCTCCTTTTATGACCAGGTGACCCGCCTGGTAGATGTGGGAAAGGCTGTGGATGTTGTCTTTTTGGACTTCAGCAAGGCCTTTGACACCGTCTCCTACAGTAAACTCCTGGAAAAGCCAACAGCCCACGGCTTGGACAGGAGCACTCTTTGCTGGATTAAGAACTCGCTGGATGGCTGGGCCCAGAGAGTGGTGGTGAATGGTGCTGCATCCAGTTGGTGGCCAGTCACTAGCGGTGTCCTTCAGGGGTCTGTGCTGGGGCCAGTTCTGTTTAATATTTTTATTGATGACATGGATGAGGGTATTGAGTCTATCATGAGTAAATTTGCAATGACACTAAGCTGGGAGTGTGTGTTGATCTGTTGGAAGGTAGGAGGGCTCTGCAAAGAGACCTGGAATGGTTGGATGGATGGGCAGAATCTAATAAGATGAAGTTTAATAAGTCCAAGTGCTGAATCCTGCATTTTGGCCACAATAACCCCCTGCAATGCTATAGGCTGTGGACGGTATGGCTGGACAGTGCCCAGGTGGAAAGGGACCTGGTAGTACTGGTTGACAGTCGACTGAACATGAGCCAGCAGTGTACCCTGGTGGCCAAGAAGGCCAACGGCATCCTGGCTTGTATCAGGAACGGTGTGGCCAGCAGGACCAAGGAGGTCATTCTTATCCTGTACTTGGCACTGGTGAGGCTGCACCCTGAGTGCTGTGTCCAGTTCTGGGCCCCTCAGTTTAGGATGGACGTTGAGACACTTGAAGGAGGGCAATAAGGCTGGTGAAGGGCTTGGAACACAAGCCCTATGAGGAATGACTGAAGGAGCTGGGGTTGTTTAGCCTGGAGAAAAGGACACTCAGAGGTGACCTTATCGCTCTCTACAACTTCCTGAAAGGTGGTTGTAGTCAGGTAGGAGTTGGTCTCTTTTTCCAGGCAGCAATTGACAGAATGAGAGGTCAGTCTTAAGCTGCGCCAAGGGAAATATAAGTTGGATGTTAGGAAAAAGTTTTTCATGGAAAGAGTGATAAAGTACTGGAATTGTCTGCCTGGGGAGGTGGTGGAGTCACCATCCCTGGATGTGTTTTAAAAAAAATTGGATGTGGCACTCAATGCCATGGTTTACTTGAGGTGGTGTTAGGGCATGGGTTGGACTCTATGATCTTAAAGGTCTCTTCTAACCTGGTGATTCTATGTGTGATTCTGTGTGAAACATAGAAGCCAGCTGTACAGCTTCCTCTGTTTTTTCCTGATTGATATTAGCGTATCTCCTGGTAGCTACCCTGCGGCATTCCTCAAATTCACCCAGTGTGTCATGCAGTCCTTGTTTCACCTCATAAAGTTCAGACCAATTGTTTGCTTTTGACATTGCATGCTTAAAGCCAATTAATATCCAGTTCTGATATTGTATCTGGGCAGTTCTTATTATGCTGGTGTTGGGGTAGCAATGGGCATCCTGGGAAGGAAAATGCTGTGTCACCATTCCTGGTAAACTGCCTTCCATAACCATCCTGTCTGCCTCCTTCCTAGCAATCCTGAGCACGATCCCTTCTTCTGTGGAATTTAGTAGATTATCTATCAGGACCCAAATATCTGCCCAGTCTGGGTTCTGGGTTTTGAAAATGGTTTCAAATACTTAAGTACCCTCCCAGATTGTTCCTATAGGGGCCTGCCCATCTTGTCCATGCCTTGAGATCCATCAGAGTGAAAGGTACTTTTACTAACACCAGGCCATGAGCTCCCATTCCCTTTCGGATGTCGTGGTTTGACCCTGGCCAGATGCTAGGCAACCAAAAAAGCTGCTTACTTGCTCCTCTGCAGCTGGACAGAGGAGAGAAAATTTTAATAAAGAGTTCACAGATTGAGATAACAACTGGGAGAAAACACTCATCAATTAACACCAAGGGTGAAACAGGCTCAACTTGGAGATATAAAGTGAATTTATTACTAAGAGAATCAAAGTAGGATAATGAGAAGTAAAATAAGCCCTTAAAAACACCTTCCCCCTACCTCTCCTTCCTTCCCAGCAGCACACAGGGTCAAGGAATGGGGGATTTTTGTCAGCTCACCACCCTAGGTTTTCTTCCACTGCTCAGGGAGATGAGTCATTCCCCTGCTAAACTGTGTGGCCCCTCCCATGGCACACAGTACTCTGTGAACTTCTCCAATGTGTCTCCATCTCACAAGCAACACTCCTCCCAAAACTGCTGCAACGTGAGTCCCTCCCATGGGAAACAGTCCCACTAAAACTTCTGGTAGTGTGAGTGTCGGGGTTTGACACTGGCCAAATGCCAGATACCTATGAAAGTTACTCACTCATCCTGCCCTGCCACAGCTGGACAGAAGAAAGAAAAATTTAATGAAAGCTTCATGGGTTAAGGACCTGGAGAAAAAAACTCCAAGGGCAAAACAGGCTCAGCTTAGAGGTACAAAGTGAATTTTTTTACTAACAAAATCAGAGGAGGATAATGAGAAGTAAAATAAGCCCTTAAAAAACACCTTTTCTTCCCCCAACCCCTCTATCCTTCCCACTGACAGTGCAGGGAGACAGGGCATGGGGGTTTGGTCAGTTCGTCACCCAAGATTTTCTTCTGCTGCTCAGGGAGATGAGTCCTTCCACTGTGAGGCCATGGGGTCCCTCCCACAGGAGACAGTTCTCCGTGAACTTCTCCAGCGTGGTTCCTATCTCATGAGCAGCAGTCCTCCCAAAACTGCTGCAACATGAGTCCCTCCCACGGGCACACATTTCTCCCAAAACTCTTCCATGAGGGTGCAGTCCTCCAAGGACAGGCTGCTCCAGCCTGGAAGCAGGGGCCCCCTCTCTCCACCAGGTCGTCCACTGGACCACAGCCCCCTCCAGGCATCCACCTTCTCTCGTGTGAGCACCTCTCCCAAGGGCTGTGGGTGGATCTCTGCATCCCCTGTGGAGCCCCATGGGCTGCAGGGGGACAGCCTGCTTCACCATGGTCATCACCACGGCCTGCAGAGGAACCTCAGCTCTGGCACCTGGAGCACATCCTCCCCATCCTTCTCCACTGACCTTGGTGTCTCCATGTTGTTTCCCTCACATGTTCTCACCTCCTCCTCTTTGGGTAGAAGAAAAACGTGTGGCCACTTTGTCTTGATTTTCTTCTTAAATATGTTATCACAGAGACATTACCAGCCTCTTTAATTGGCCCAGTTCTGGCCAGCAGCATGTCCATCTTCAGAGCCATCAGGGATTGTTTCTGCCAGACATGATGGAAGCTTCCAGCAGCTTCTCACAGAAGCCACCTCTGTGGCCCCCCCACTACCAAGAACCAGGCTGTGCAAAACCAACACGCCAGAGCAGAACGATCACCTCCTGTTTACCCATCTCCTTCTCACCCTCTTCCTGCTTTGTCACTTCCTTCTATTCTTCTTTCTGCTTTCTTGCTTCCTGCTTACCCCGGCTCTGCTCCGCCACTGGGCTTGAAATTAATTCCTGGCTCCTCTCCAACTGCCTGCCTCCTCCTTGCACTCCCCCAGTATCAAACACAGACAAATCTTCTATCTCCATATCTCCCGCATCTGGTGCCACCATCATCTCTACATCTTCCTCCCATCGACTATTGCATTTCAAACACCGGTGTCTGATACTGCAAGAGGAACAACATTACTTCAGTCTCCTATCCTTTGTCCTTTCCCTTTCTAAAGCTAACACAAAGGGGTCTGACAGGACAGGTAAACATCCCTATTGCCATTCTGGTTATTTTCTCAAAGAACAAATCTACATAAGGCACCTCACCCCACTTCTCCTGTCTTCTACAAAACAGCATCAATTGTAAAATGGTGTAATTTAAGGTACTATTTTCTGGCCATATAGCTTGGTCTTCTAGCTTGTATACCAGCCACCAGTCATTGCAATATTGGATTAGTCTTGGTTTACTTAGTGGGTGTCTTCCTTTTTTTCCAGTGATTAAAAATGCATTTCAACAGAGAATTTAGAGTACCATTCCCAACTTTAGTTTTTTTAGAACAAATAGCCCCTACATTCAGTAATTGCAAGTACACAAGCTATTATCTCTGAAAGGCATAACAGTGCCTCCAGATTTTTAACGGGGGACACCAAGCCTGCAACCAGTAAAATCGACACAAGACAGCGCTCCAAGCCCACAAACGCAACTTCATCCATTAACTATTTTGACCACGCACACAAAAATAAAGCAACATCTAATATTATTCCAAAACCCCAGAAAACATTCAACCAACACTCTCTCAGCAAGCATATTTTTATATCATGGGCTTCCCCGTGTTCATATGCCCGCAAACTCAAATTAGCACATCACTCTCACACAAACACATTCCCAGAGTTCAAAAGCAATGCAAAAATTGCAAAGCAATTCAACAAACTTCACCGCTAAAGAGACTCCAGAAAAAGCTGGGGCTGGGCCCTGGTTGTAAGCTGAGCTTGGTTTTTTTTCTTCTCCACCCAAGTCAAGATGGTGGTGGTGCATTGTGGGATGGCAAAACTACAAGCTCCGTCTGATGTTACCTCCCAGGGAACACCTCTAATATTACCAGGGGACTTGAACCCTGTCCTAGGGTGATGTTATGATGCTTGTATCCCCATTCGTGTGTTCTGTTTATGCTGGATGTTATGTTCTGTGCCTTCAAGACTGGCTCTGAAGAGTGAATGTTTAGTTTTGGTTTTGTTATCAGCCGGTCCTCCACGGCTGGCGGGACACACAGACAGGGCAGTACATAGTGCTGCTTTTGCTTTTTGCTTTGCTTTTTCACTTTGCACTTGCTCTTGCTTCTGCTTTGCTCCTGCTTTGCTCTTGCTTTTTTCTTCTGCTCATTAGTTAGTTTAGCTAAGCAGTCCGAATTTTTCCCTGGACTGTTTTTCCTTTCCCTTTTTTGGAACTACTTGAACCTGCTCCAGACTGGGAAACGCCGAGAGTTTGCACCTTGTGTCCTGCAGCAGCTACCCCAGCACCGGAGGGACTGATAACAGAGCGACCACTCCCAAGAGAGACTTTCTGAATTTGTCATCTTTTTTCAGAGTGGTAAAAGAGTGTTGTCATCCTATATTGTTAATCTTGTGTGTTGGGGGGTGTTTTGCCTGTTAAATAAACAGGTTCTTTCCACTTCTCTCCAAGGAATCTTTCCCGAACTGGTTGGGGGGAGGGGCTGTGTGGGTTTGCTTTCTGGAGGGGCCCCCTTTGGAGGTTTTCTCCCAAAATTTGCCCTAAACCAGGACAACCCCTAATCCCTTTTTCATTCTCCAGGGGACTTGAACCCCTAATACTTCTTGGAGACTCGAATCCCCAGTACTTGTTGGGAACTCGAACTCCTGATGGGGGAGAAACTCTAACCCCTGAGGGGGGAACTCGAACCCCCCGGTAAGCTTACCCACGGACTTGAACCCTATTCTGGGGACTTGAACCCCTTTACCAGTAACTCTTTTCATACACCTTGTCAGTAACCCCAAAAGAAATAATTTAAATGATCCCTTTACTTACCCAGGGATCTTGCCTGAGCCCTGGCTGGTCAGAAGTTAATGCTCTCCCTGAGAATCCCTGGGAGTTGGCTGGAGATCTGTTGGCCACAGATCCACCAAGGCTCAAGGATGAGGTCTCATCTGGTTTGCCAATTACTGTCACCAAATCTTGGAAATATCAGAACAAGATTCCCTAACACTAATTTGGTGTTAAACAGGGCATCATTTATTCAGGCCTGAGGTCCAGCGAGGGATACTCCTAACCTTCCTACAAGTGTGTTGCTTATATATAGTTGCCACATGAGTATTACAGTTTACCCATCACCGTAAATCCCACCTCAAGTTCCCAGATTCAGTCTTTGTTTTATCTATTACTGCATTCTTGAGCCAGATGTCTTCTTATGTTCCAACCGCCCTTGCTGGAAAAGCAGTTTTTGCATGTCTTGTTTCTCTGATAAAAGTTCACAGGCACAGTAAAAATTGAATTAACCCTTTTGGTATCACTTTCAACCATGAGCATGTACAAATCTTGGGTGGTCCCTTTCCTTTGAGGGTGAGACATCACAGAGGGGATGATAACCAATGAACTTGCCTCACCTTGCTGCTTTTTTTAATCAAAATTTTTAATCAAATCTAAATTTCACCCTAGTTCTTTTCACAAGATATATAAACATTTAGCATGGAGACATTAATTAGTAGACTATTAGGTAAGTTCTTAAATGAGAGAGAAACAGGTTGCTAATATTGAACTTTGCTCAAAATTCATTCCAGTAGCCCTCTTCAAAGCATTAAATCCTGATCTACTGAAGTTAGTGGCTGACTTTATTGTCTCAACGACTCTCAAACACTTCATGGAAAACATCCAATACCTTACTGTAAAGTCTACATGTGAACACTTTGCAACTTGCTAACAACTTAATGTTTTTTCTTTCAGGGGAGCTTATCACATGTTAATCATTGCCCCAAGACCAGTAAAATTATGCACTACCTATTATAATTATTTATTTCAAGCTTATAAAATAAAGAATGCCTTTGTCCTAGTGAAATGGACACACAGCTAGTAACACAAGAAATACAAGAGAAAGAACATGTAATGGCTCTCCTGTTTTGGCATTTCTTGGTAATTCTGATGTTTGTCATTATCAGGAGTAATTGTCTAGGAATCCAGAACTACATTTGCCATTCTTTGCTCATCATTAAAATGTATTGTGCATTTTCTACAAAATTAAAAATAAAACAATACACAAAAAAGTAAAACTGAGAGGTGATACCTTAGAGACCTAGAAATGTAACACACTTTCGAGACAATATTAGTACAGGAGGTAATATAAAAGCTGGTCTTTATTGGAGGCCTCCAGGGGCAGATATGGAAAAATATCCTTCTTACATGGGGTAAATACAGTTTTATAAGTTTAGCAAATCAGCATAATTGACAAGAATTCCCAGTTAGGAGCACAAGTGATGAGGTAATTCCCCTCTTTTGGTTCCATATCTTTTAGAGCCCCCCTTTAGATAGGAACTAAACTTTGTTTTTGGAAATGTGTTTCAAAGGGCTGGTTTAAACCTTGGCTTCCCAGAGAATCTAACCTTGGATCCCCAGCTTGGAGCCTCTGGAATGTGTTTAGTCTTTCTGCCTATTAGGGTAGGGAAAAGTTCTGGGCTAGCTAGGAATACAATAATAGTCTACAGAGCTACAAATATATATGTAAAGAATATAGAGAATATATAAAAGCAAAAAAAGCAAAAATCAATGCGGCATCAGAAGGAATTACAACTCTTAGAATAAAGATGGGCTGACTGCTCAGTTGTCATCATCAAAGCTAATTTCATTTCCATCATTTCCATTTGCGTCTGCTTCTGCAGGGCATTTTCCTAGAAAGGAACTATTTCCTCATGGTAGGAGTCATGCCCCGCTTCCCCCTCCAAACTGTGAATACATTAGTTTTGGTTCACAAAATCATTAATAGAATGAAACCGCTATCACTTACAATTGACAGAAAGGATCTAAATTGACTGGCCACAGCTACAGAGGCACTTTGTCCTTTTAAAAAAAGATGTTGTTCTATGATGTATAATTTAATCACAGGTATACATACTTTGTCTCTGAAACCTCATTTTGAAAACAACCCTTATCCCCACAGCTTATTTTAGATCACCCAGAAAAGGCCTATTACTAAAAGCATGGCACTTCAATATGTGAAATGTCACTCCAAAAAATTTCTACCCAAGGCTGGTTACTCATGTAGTCCAGTTGATAGCAAATCAGTTATTTCTAATGAAATCATATGTCATAGAATCACAGAATGGTAAGGGTTGGAAGGGACCTTAAAGATCATCTAGTTCTAACCATCCTGCCATGGGCCAGGACACCTTCCACTGGAGCAGGTTACTCAAAGCCTTGTCTTGAACACTTGCAGGGATGGGGAGTCCACAACCTCTTTTGATGCAACCCAGAACACAGTTTGCTTTCTGGACTGTAAGCACACATTGACTAGTCATGTTGAGCTTTTCATCACCAAACACCCCCAAGTGTTATGGAGTGAGTGAGAGTTTTAGACAAGCCCTGCCTTAGGCTCAGATTTTGGCAGCAGCTCTACTTAGATGACCTTCACCTAAATTGCTCAGCCTTTCAAGTTCTTATGGATGGCTGATTAGGTTTATTATAAAATGAGTTATTAAATAGACAGAAGGTAAAAGACAAAAAGCCATAAACAGAGTTACTTACTAATAAAGCAAAAGAACTACTAGTAGATTGTATAAAACAGTGCACGACATAAAGGTACCTATATTAAAGCTAGCAAAGGAATAGTATAGATTAGGAGTCAATATAACCAGCAAATTGATAATGGTGTACACAGTCCTTTCACTCAACTCTAGAGTAACTCAAGGTGGGTGTCCCAAACTTTGGGGAGAGATCCCCACACATTTTCAGGGAATGTGCAGAATATTTCTGCTTTGTGAAAGTTTGGTGTGTAGCTTTTATAGTTTGTAAAGTGAAGTGTCTGTCAGTCAGAAATTCCAGCTTGTCTTTCCACATCTACTTCCACAGCAAGATGTTTACTGTCAGCTGAAAGCACCAATCCCATGGTGCTGAAATAACTCACTACAAGGCAAACTGTCCTGATTGAGTTACTTCACCAAGGCTCATGTGAGGCTTATGTGAGAGCAAGATGCCCTGAGTTATTGCACCAGCTAACAAACAACAGATAAGCTCTCCTGTGGCAGGGGCAAAAGTCCTGCTACACCAAGTCCTTCTCCCCATGACTGTTCTCGATCCATTCTCCACCCAGCCTGTACTTGTCCTTGGAATTGCCCCAACCCACATGCAGGACTCTGTACCTGGCCTTGTTGAACTTCATGAGGTTCAACAGTCTCCACCTGGACACTGAGCCACTGATGACAACTTTTTCAGTATGACCATCCAGCCAATTCCTTATCCACAGGGTGGTCCATCCATCAAACCCATGTCTCTCCAGTTTAGAGACAAGGATGTCATGTGGGACAGTGTCAAATGCTTTGAACAAGTCAAGGTAGATGATGAGAGTCACTCTTCCCTCATCCACCACCCCCATAACCCCATTGTAGAAGGCCACCACATTTGTCATGCACGATTTGCCCTTAGTGAAGCCATGTTGACTGTTCACCAATCCCCTCCTTATTTCCCATGTGCCTTGGCATAGTTTCCAGGAGGATCAGTTCCATGATCTTGTCAGGTGCTGAGATGAGTCTGACTGGCCTGTACTTCCTGGGTCTTCCCTATTTCTCTTTTTTAAAATGGGGATTATGTTTTCCCTTTTCTAGTCAGTAGGAACTTCACTGGACTGCCATTTCTTAAATATAATGGATAGTGGCTTTAGCTACTTCCTTGGCCAGTTCCCTCAGGACCAGTGGACATATCTCATCAGGTCCGATAGACTTGTGCACCTTCAGTTTCCTGAAATGGTTTTTACCCCAGTCTTCTCCTGCAGCAGCCAGTTCTTCATTCCCCCAATCCCTGCTTTCACCTTCTGCAACTTGGGTGGTGTGTCTGGACCAATTGCTGGTGAAGACTGAGGAAAAAAAGTCATTGAATATCTCAGCCTTCTCCATGTCCTGAGTAACCAGGTCTCCCATATCCTTCCTGAAAGGACCCACATTTTCCCCGGTCTTTCTTTTATCACTGATGTACCTAAAGAAGCTCTTTTTGTTACCCTTGATGTCCCTGTCCAGTTTTACTTCTGCCAGTGCTTTAGCTTTCCTAACCACATCCCTGTAATATTAAACAATCTCTCTGTAATACTCCCAGGATACCTTTCCCTGCTTCCACCCTCTGCAAGCAACCTTTTTGTGTTTGAGTTTGTCCAGGAGCTCCTTGTTCATCCATGCAGGCCTCCTGGCTTTCTTCCCTGATTTTCTCTTTGTAGGCATGCATTGTTCCTGAGTCTGGAGGAGAGAATCTTTGAATATAATTGTTGGAGGTTAGGATTTTTCTTTTTTTTTTTTTCCTTTCTCTCAGGGAATTTTCTCCCATTTGTTGCCTAAGATACTTATAAGAGACAAAAGAAGGGTGCAGCTGGCTGCTGCCTCTTAGCTCAAGGGCTTTCTCTTGGGAAGGGCAGAGATACCACAAGATTTTGGATGAGGGGTGAGGGGCTGGGCTCAGCTCCTCCCTCTCTCACATTCTTGGGACCGGAGGAGGAGACAGTGCCATTGCTACTGTGGGGAGAATCCACTGCCATCGTAGAGTTCCGTCCTTTACTGCTTCTTCCTTACCGTGAGTGGGGCTTTGCTTCTAAGAGAGGCCATTGAACTGGGACCTTATTAACACCTGACCTCTGTTTTGCGGAGATAGAAGAAAAACTCCACAACTCCTGTCAGAGTTGTAAAGCCGGTATGTTTATTTTTACAGCGCTGGACGCATGTGGGAATCATTCCCCTAAAATGACATGCGTGCCTCTGTAAACTCTAGACTTCTTTTTATCCCCCTTACAAATGCATATGCATACAATTTCACAATAGGCTCATACATATTCATTTTACCAGTTTCGCAGTGACTTTTGCTGTTAGATTCTTCTTTATCAGAAGGAATTTCTTGTGTCCTTGTTCTGTTCTGCAGTGTCTCTGTTTTTCTTTTCGCTGTCTTCTTCTTTATCTTCTTGTCTTTTACTGAAGCAGCTTTTCCCCTTTGGCCTTGGCTTTACACAGAAAGGCACTTTTCACCCTTTTTTACTCTGGGGGTTTTTACTATGCCTCATTTCCCCCCCTTTCCTAGAAAATAAGTAAATTCTTTTACTTAATGCAAACCCCTATGGTAATAAGTGTCCCTCAATGCTTTACCATGTACATTTGATAAGGAGGTTAACACTGCCACTTGCCGTAGTATCTTATAATACCAAATTAGCAATACAGTAGATAATCTTAAACTTATTCCAACTAATATTAACAAAACTACAATGGGATGACATAACTTATTAAGGATTCTCTCTCTGCAGTTGGTGACCATTGAAAGATCACATCTCACCAGTGATGATCTGCATTTTGCTTTATTCTCTGTAGAATTCGGGTTATTTCTTTTGTATCATGTTGGACAGTAATTAGGGTCTTCTTTCCACCTTCTTGGATCTCTTTCAAGATCTCCAGTAGGTCCTGATGCTTAATTAATTGCCTTACTAATGTAAGGTTCATCCCAATAGGGGTAGGTCATAACTTGTGATACATTGTATAGTTGGTTTTAATCAACTGGTGAGATGTCACAGGGGCTAAGTACGAAAAATCACACCCGATAATCTTAGCAAAATTACAAATACAGAAATTAGAATGATTTCTACTAGACAAAGTAACATCATTGCTATCAATTTTTACAGTAGTACAGGCAGTTCTCAAGCAGACCCATCCTCTTCCAGTATATCCGAGCACAGTTTTCTGGTCAGTGACTGGGTGAACTTCGAAGTGGCAGACACTCTGTTCAGTGTCTAAGCACACATCCTGGGCATTAATAGTATTGCTTTCACAAATGAATCCCAGCTGTTCTCTGGTAATGCAGGATTCCAAGTTTACTGTTTGTCATTTTTCATTTATCTTTCGTGCCCACACCCTATGTTCTGAAGGGTAGAGTATTGTTTTTTCATGGTTTAATCCTAGTGCAATGATGGGATGGATAACATAAACCGTGGCATTAAGTATGGTAAGCACAAAGGCAGTGGCCACATTAGAAGCAGGATCATAGGTGAAATTTACCATGGTCCACCAGGATTGAAACTTCCTTTTAAAATCAATCACATTATCCCAGACAATTTTCCGAATTTCAGCTGGAAAATTACTTTTACCCCCTTCCCGTATGATCAGCGCTGCTGTTGCCTGCATCCATAACTGTGCTTGTATACAACTGAAAGCTAAAGATACATTATCTTGAACTGTACTAAGTGCTTCTACTATTAACTTGTGGTCATGGTCCCTGGCCTTTCCTCACTCTGGCAGTACTCTTGAAATCTGCCACTGGCTAGTTCCTAATGCTAGAGATGACTGTAAGGGCTGCTTCAATTTCATTAGGCCACTTGCTGCAGGTGTCAGCTTATTCATCAGTATTTCTGAACCAATTCCATTTAAAACTCCTAATCCTGTCTCTAATATCCCAGTTAGGTCCTTTTTATCCTGCTCCTGAGGTATACCTGTCTTTGTAACCATGTTGTCCAGCCCTCAAAAGATGTTTTTAGGAAGGAGGAACAGGCTGGCTGGATTTTTGAGATGTTAATTTGCATTAGTAACTCGACACGTTTCAGAGACCATTCTGGATTGAACAATAGTTGTTGTTCGCCCACATTCCTCACTATGTAGGGGCCTATTTCATACACCTCAAGTTCAAGTTTGGGTTGAGTCTGAACTATGTGAGTCGTAGTGTGGGTATGAGGTCCTGCTGTTGTAAAAAGTGCAGTGTCTATTTGGAATTTAAATGAAAGTCCGACAGCATCCCGAGCCCAAATGCAAGTTACTTCTACAGGCTGTATCAAGGTGAAATTACACCAACAGTCTGATTCATTTAGGCTATCACAAAGTTCCTGGTGTTCGTATACACCAGGAGAGGTTGAGACGCTAATTTCATCTGGTCTCTCATGAGCTGTCCCATTAATGACCCGGCACCCCACTTTCATTTCCTCTCCTCTGATCCCTTGAAGTGTCCACAGTTCCCGTTCCTGCCATTCCTGCTTCTCATATACCTGATTCCCATGGATTACTATAATGGATAGGCTTAAATCTTTTATCTCAGAAAGTTCTCCCATGGATCCAGTATACTGATGAAAAGCCTGGGACCAAGGCCATTCAGCATTGCTATGGATAAAGGTACTCTCTAATTCTAAAACTTCAATGATAATTACATACAAAACAATTCTGTAAATCAAAGTATGAACTACTCCCGACCGCAATGTACCCATTTTCCCGGGTAAGTTTTAGTCTCAGTCCATTGTCTCCTGGTATCACTCTCCAAGGGGCTTCCGGGGTCTTCTTCACTCGAGAGTGATGGATCCAGGCGTTCTGTTCCTTGATCTTGATTGCGGTGAAGGTGGTGAGAAGTACTTGCAGTGGTCCAGTGGTCCCTCCCACTGTGGTTCTAAAGTCTCTTCTGCAAGAGGCTTAACATATACATAATCTCCAGACTGTATGTTATGTACTGGTCTATCTAGCTCCCTGCTCCGAGCTCCAGCCACGTGTTTCTTAGTTTCTCTGAACTGTTTGCTTAAAGCCACCATGTAGGTGGCCAGTGCTGCCTACCCAATGTGGGTGGATTTTCTCTTTTGTATTCCATATGGTCTTCCATAAAGCATTTCAAAAGGATTCAGCTTTCCTTTAGCCTAAGGTTTAGTTCGAATTTGCAGTAGTGCCAGTGGAAGAGCTTGGGGCCAGGGTAGATTAACTTCCTGCCCCAGTCTTACAATCTGCTGGTTAATCAAATGATTCATTTTCTCTGCTTGGTTGCTTGATTGGGGCAGTATGGAGTGTGAAGTCTCCAATCTATGCCCAGGTGGCCACTAATCTGTTGCACTACTTTGGAAATGAAATGTGATCCTCTATCTGAGGTTATTGTGGCTGGAACTCTGAAGCGTGGTATTGTTTTCTCATAATAAGACCCTGATCACCTCTTGAGCTTTGACAGTTCTGGTGGGGAATGCTTCTGGCCACCCTGAAAATATATCTGTCAATACCAGTAAATACCAATACCCCCCTTCCTTGGGAGTTCTGAAAAATCAATTTGCCACTGCTGTCTAGGCCCATGGCCTCTCCCAATCTGTTTGGCCTGGGGGTATTCTGGGGTTAGTCTGGAGGCAAGGATCACACTGTCGGTTTACCTGAGTAATAGTGGCATATAAATTCCTGACAACGATTCTTTCAATGTGTGTTCTAGAAAGCCTGTGGAAACTACTATTTCCAAGCCAACACTTTATTTCAATGTACTCTGTATCACTGGCAGCCTTGGTCATCTTGGGAAAGGAGCCGCACTTTATAAAAGCTTTTAAGTAGTTAGACCCCGGTGTGTTTTCTAGTGCTCCTTCACTAGTGACCACAAAAATGGGAAGGGATTACTAGCTCTCTTTCAATGGTAGCCCACCCCTTGTGGTTGTATATCTCTTTTGATTAGTATTATATTCTGGCTTACCTTCGAGGGAGATCTGTAATTACCTCACCCTTTGCTGCTTTCTTTGCCTCTCCATCCGCCAGCTCATTTCTTTCCTCTAATTCTGAGCTCACTCTCTGGTGTGCCTTAATATGCCTTTTCAGGCAGCTGAACTGCTTCCAACAGCTGGATTGTCTCTCCTTGTGAGGTTAGCGGTCCCCTCTTCTTCCAGATGGCTCCGTGTGCATGTATGACTCTGAATGCACTGTTGGCAAGGGTCCAGACTCTATTGCCTATCTGCAGGTAGTCACTGTGTACTTAGCGTGTAGCTGCTCCTGTCAGTGAACCAGGTCTCTGCATCGTCCAGAGGAGTGTCTTTCAAGTCTGGGCATCTGGAGTAGGTAGCTTCAATGGTCTCCAGGCAATCGTGGTGTACTGCTTCTCCTTGATTTCACTGAGAAAAGAAGCTGGGTTGACAGTATTAGTCACTACTATCTCTACATCATATTGCTCTACTATGATGGCCTGGTATTTCAGGAACCTCTGCGGTGAGAGCCAGTGGCTGCCCTTTACTGCCAGTGCTGCGGACACTGTGTGGGACACTAGCACAGTCATTTTTGTCCCAGGGTAAACTTGGGTGCCCCTTGAATATTCAGCATGATTGCTGCTACAGTTCTGAGGCAACCTGGCCATCTTTTGGCTGTTGCATCTAGTTGCTTAGAGAAGTAAGCAACTGCCCTCTGGTATGGACCCAAGTCCTGACCCAGTATTCCCAGGGCAATTCCTTGTTCTTCATGGGAAAATAGAAAGAATGGTTTACTCACATCTGGAAGTTTCAAAGCTGGAGCTGACATGAGGGTACTCTTTAGCTGGTGAAGGGCCCGTGTGTTTTCTTCTGTCCACTGGAGATCTCTGCTTTCATTGGCAATAAGAGTATAGAGGGGTTTGACGAGCAGTCCATAATTATAAACTCACAGCTGGCACTACCTTGCTATGCTTAAGAAGGTTCAGAGTTCTTTCATTGTCTGGGGTTTTGGGGTTGGCATACAGCTTCCCTGCCCTAAAGTCCGTTGCCCAGCACTTACTTTGTACCCCAGGTAGATTACTTTCTGTTTCATTACCTGTGTCCTTTCTTTTGATACTCTGTATACTTGGAGTCCTAGGAAATTTGAAAGGCTTACCGTCTAGGCCACACATGCTTCTCAAGTGGCTATTAGAAGATCTTCTACATACTGCAACATCTTCCATTCTTCTTGTGGAGCTCCCTGGGACTCTGGGTTTCTGCAAGTTGTTCCTCAATTGGGGTGGCGGAATTTCTGAAGCCTTCAGGCACATGGACCATGTGAGCTGTGTCATTCGGATGCAAAAATTTTCTGGCTGGCTTTGTGGATAGGGAGGCAAAAGAAGGCATCTCTCAAGTCTAAAACAGTGAACCAGGTTAGCTTAGGTGTTAAACAAGTCAGTAAAGTATATGGATTTGCTACCACCATATATAAATTCTTTGCTATCTTATTGACAGCCCTCAATCCAGTACTATCAATTATTGGGCTGATTCCTTCCCTGTCTTCCTTTTGAGGGAGTGCTGCTCAATTCCCACTGGTTGTGTTCTTTTCTGTAAGCTTGATTACTATGGGGTGGCATTTTCACCCTCCTTAGTATGGCAGAAGCCCATACCCCCAAAAATACTTACTTACTTATTCTAATATCTCTCTATTAATGTCCTTCCTAATTTCAATGGCTGTTAATGTTAAGCCTAACATGTTTATATCATTTGCCTCCAGAGTAACCTCCTCATTTGAGAATGTTCAGTGAACATATACAAAAGCTTCTGAGTATACATGTTACTTTAAAGATTTTACAAAGGTATGCCTTCTCAGACTGGCCAGCTGTTCCCCATACTACAACATAAACATTCTCTACAGGCACTAAAGCTTTATTTAAAACTGAATATATGGCCCCTGTATCAACTAAAATTCCACCCTTTTTCTTCTCCCCCCACCCCAGCTTCTTCAGTTGTGTGCAGCTATTTGTTAATTACCCCAGATCCAATGATGCCTCACATCCCTTAAGCGCTCTAGGAATTCAGATGAAATCTCAGAAGGCCCCTGCTTGGGGAAATATAAGGCAGACCAATTTATGATTTTTGGGATAGCTCTTTCCACCCCTGTTGCTATCCAGCCTTGATATTCTACTAATTTCTTACTTCCGCCGAAATATTAGGGTCCTACCCCGGGTCTTGGAGGGGGAAATGTTCCTTTACATCTAACTGCTTAGCCTTGCAATAATCCTCTGCCAAAGTCTCTGCTGTCCTCAAGATCAGCTGTTTCTCTGTCTCAGTGAATGCATCCAATAGTAACTGAATGTCAGCCCAGTCTGGTTGTGTTGCTTGATAACATATCGCAGACGTTGGCAGTAAGTATCGGATCAACACGATAATTCCTAGCAACCCTTTCCCATGCCTCTAAATCAAGAGTGGTGAATGGAACTTTAATCATTAATCTCCCTCCTTCTGGTCCTACTGCCTCTCGTAGTAGGGGCTTGCTTCCTTGGATTGCCAAAGGGGGGGGTGGATGTGAATGGATATACCTTTGGAGCCTGGGTCCTCTCTCCTTTTGGGGAGAGGTCTCCTTACCCTTCCTTCCTCACCTTAGGAGGAGTTTTTTTAACAGATCATGTGTACTCATTTTATGAACTATAATCACTTTGTATTTCAGCATGATAATCTTTGTCTAACTTCATACATTGCTATCTTATGCTGCATGCTGAACATGACATTTGATTTGCCTCCTCTTTTACCTTGTTTTCCTTTTCAAGGGCCAAGATCCCACAGTCCCTTTGCCATTCTGGGTGATTTCTTAAAACAAAAAAACATATTAGCATACAAAACCTCATCTCATTTACCTTCCCATTTTAAAACAGCATTAACTGCAATGAGGTATTATAAAGCTTTTCATTTTCTGAGCTGCCCCTACTGGCAGCTTTGTTCCAGAGGGCCCTCTCCCAAAAGGGCCTAGTTCAGGAACCTCTTTGCTCTGGTCAGTTCTTATTTCCTTCTCCTTATGCTACCCTGTTTCTCCCCAAGCTCTACAGTGTCTCTTCTCAGTTTTTCCCTCACACACAGATCTCCAGGTGGCAGATATCAGATGTGATTACTCACACAAGCTTTTTAAGATTTTAGGTTCTGAATCAGCTTGAGCAGAAAAACTTTAATTTATACTCGGGGCATGTGCCCTGACGTTCATTAGAACAGCACGGCCAGCATCCCTCACAGGCTCTGTACTGCAGGGTGCCAACTTCTTGATGCATCAGAAGCTCTCAGAAATCCTTGTAGAGGCAGGCTATTCTATTTAGAGTTCCATGGGGAACTCCAAATCTCTACTGCCCTGCAAAAGGCTGTGCTTGTTACAGCAAAAACTTTGATATGCCCGCAAACAGGAACACATACACACATCCCCTCTTATCTCAAGTTCACTAGAGCCAGGGCTTGGATTGCTGGGGGGGGGGGAATTCTTGGAATTCCTTTAATTTGCTTTACCACAGTTAAACATAAATCACCGTACCATAGTTCTTCTGTGTAAAATGCCACTCTTGTTGCAAACAAGATCTTAAAATCCCTGCAAACGCAAACACCACTATACGGGGGAAGAACCACACAAAATCACTGGGAAAGAGCATATCTCCTCTCGAAGTGCCCACTTTTCCCAAAACAACAAAGCATACAATAATTCAGCATTTACTCACATCAGCTTTCTCTGGACACAATCAAAATAACAGCACGCAGTAAAATTCCAGAGACTAAGCCCAAACTCCAGGGCAGAGAAATTCCCTGAGCTCGTACTCACAGTTAAAATGTGCTAAATTTACACAAATCACCACATTTAAACACAATAAATATCTTCACTACTGTCCAAGGTCTCTTTGCTTGTTCCACTTCTCCGCGGGGCGCTCCCTGCCCCCACAGCCTGCCTCAGCCGACGCCTCAAGCCTCACTCGGCCACTTCAGACATGGGTAGAACTCACCCCCCCGCACCATGGGTGAGCTCACTTGTTCGCTCTCTCTTTCACATGCCACACACTCTCACGATTACAGACACATTAACATTAATCACACCACATATTAACCATACGATGATACAGTGTCCGGACACCACACACACACACTCCCGCCCCATCAGGAGTGCTTTCTTACACATACACATACACACACACTCCCGCTCTATCAGGAGTGCTTTCTTAGCCGCCCCATCGGCAGACACACACACACTCCCGCTCTATCAGGAGTGCTTTCTTAGCCGCCCCATCGGCAGGCACACACACACTCCCGCTCTATCAGGAGTGCTTTCTTACACAGGCACACACACTCCCGCTCTATCAGGAGTGCTTTCTTAGCCGCCCCATCGGCAGGCACACACACTCCCGCTCTATCAGGAGTGAACATTTCCCACACACGGGTCCACTCGACCTACTCTGGGTCACTACGGCCGCCCTATCAGCAGTGGAACCCCTTCTCCCGTTAGCCGCTCCTCTGCCGCGCTATCGGCTGCGACCACGGGCCCAACACTCAGACGTCTCTGAGTGACTTACTCGGCCGTCCTATAATTCACCCTTTTCCTCCCCCCTGGGGCCCCTCTTAATACATACCGTATCCTCCGCAGGCCAGCAGGTCCTTGTCTGTCCTCGCAGGTGGCAAGCCGAGACGAGCGGAGCCCCTCCAGGAAAATCCTGGGCGCGCCTTGGAGGTCCGTTTATCCCTTCTGCCCCTGCGGGGACAGAGAACTCCTGGGCTGGCTCGCCAAAATGTTTTGCGGAGATAGAAGAAAAAACTCCACAACTCCTGTCAGAGTTGTAAAGCCGGTATGTTTATTTTTACAGCGCTGGACGCATGTGGGAATCATTCCCCTAAAATGACATGCGTGCCTCTGTAAACTCTAGACTTCTTTTTATCCCCCTTACAAATGCATATGCATACAATTTCACAATAGGCTCATACATATTCATTTTACCAGTTTCGCAGTGACTTTTGCTGTTAGATTCTTCTTTATCAGAAGGAATTTCTTGTGTCCTTGTTCTGTTCTGCAGTGTCTCTGTTTTTCTTTTCGCTGTCTTCTTCTTTATCTTCTTGTCTTTTACTGAAGCAGCTTTTCCCTTTGGCCTTGGCTTTACACAGAAAGGCACTTTTCACCCTTTTTTACTCTGGGGGTTTTTACTATGCCTCACCTCACCATCAGCTCAGGTGCCCCAGGGGAAAACCCAGAGCCCCTCTGAGGGAGTCTTCTGACTGTTTGTGGCAGCCTGGCCCCGCTGTTTTTCTGGTGCTGCTTCGGGATTTTTGCTACACTTTAACTCGACATCCCCTGTCTGCTCGACCCCCCATGGCTGCTGCTACAGCTGGGGAGTTTCTGCTACATTTTGTTTGTCATCCTGGGTGTGCCCATGTCTGCCATTTCAGCAGCCACTCGGAGGTTTCTGCTACAGTCCATTTTGCCATCCAAAGGGGCACCGGGACTGGATGCCCCTGTGGGTTTGTAAAGGAATACCCTTTTTTCTATCTCTTCTGCTGGCTGAGCTCATGCCACAGTGCCCCCTGCAGCTGCGAGGGAATGACTGTACCTGTCGTGCCCAGCTGGGAGCCAACAGTGCCCCTGCTGGCTGTGACCATAACTACACCAAAGGGGAAAGTGCTTGACGGGCAGGAAAAGGCTGTTACTGGGTTTCTGGGTTTGTTTGTTGTTGCTGCCATAGTTGTTGTTGTTTGTTTGCCTTGTTATACATATACATACTGGTAAAGAACTTTTCTCATATCTTTGCCTGTGTCCTGATTTTGGACAAATTTAGGAGGAAACGTCCCGAAAGGGTGTCTCCTCCAAAGAAGAGTAGGTTTTAGCAACCCCTCACCCACAGGTTCCCACAGGTTCAAAAGTATTTCCCTTGGAGAAAGTGGAGAAAACTGTTTCTTTAACAAGCAGGTTGCTCACAGTCATGAGAAAAAATGAATGATGTTCAAGAATAAAACCTCTCACTGCCTTGAAGAGATTCAGAGTCCATTCTGTAGGTGTGGCTCATCTCTCTCTGGAGCTGGGGTGTGGTGTGGGCCCCTCTGGGCTGCGGTGTGGGACTGCCCCCCCACCAATCGTGTTCCAGCCTGGAGCAAAGCTGAACAGTTCCAGAAGAAGAAGAAGCCACAGTCCCAGGAAAACTTCTTGCCTTAGCTAACGAATGAGAAGCTAGCTAAAAAAAGCAATTAAAAGCTCTCCATCTCTCTTCCCTGCTGCAGAGCTGAGAGCTGGGAAAAAACCAAAAGGCTTATCTCTGTTTTGAAGACAGGCGGCGAAAAATTTCCACCTCACCCCCTCTTCTCTCTCGGATGCAACTTAAAGGCACAGGGCTCATATCTGGCAGAAAGCAGACAATAGTGAACACAGGACCATACAGTCACCCCAGGAAAGCCTGAAAGCCCCGTAATTTCAAAGTTATAATAATTTGGAGGGAAGGGGGTAATATCTTCCATTCCAAGGGAGATCCCCACCTTCCTTGGCAGACACCTGTCTTTCAAACCAAGACAATAATTCAGCTCTCTTGGGCCCCTCTTCCCTCCAGGACTCTATCCCACAGCTCTCTACCAAGAAAATCCTTGGAGACCAAAGTCTCTAGTTCAGGGCAGTGAACTTGCTGTGCACCCTCCTCACTGGCCTAAGGATGTCGAACTCCATTTCATTGTCACTGCAGCCCAGGCTGCCCCTGAGCTTCACATTCTCCACTAGCCCCTCCTTGTTGCTGAGAAAAAGGTCCAGCATAGCACCTCTCCTGATTGGGGTCCCACATCACTTGGAGAAGGAAGTTTTCATCAACTCATTCCAGCAACCACCTGGACTGCCTGAGCCCGGCTGTGTTGTCTCTCCAACAGATGTTGAGGTGTGGCAGCAGCTCTCTGGCCACAGAGAAAAACAACTTTCCCAGGCATTGTCCTGGAGAAGTCTGTGAGATCAGAGAGAAAAATGAGAAACAATTCTTATCTTCACTTGCTGCGCCTGTTGTTGTCAACATGTGGGATGTGTTATGGAGATTGTTTACCAAAGGGTGGTTTCTTAATTAGCCAATGGTGATAGTGTTTGGATTGGAGGACCAATTAGGTCCAGGTGTATCATAACTGTCTATAAAAGCAATGGGTTTCTTAATAATAATTTATAATATTATAAATAGATTGATCAGCCTTCTGTGAATCATGGAGTCGATGCTAATTATTACCCGGCTGGGGGCCTGTCGCTGCGACACTGAGGTGGTTGAAGTCCCCCATGAGGACCAGGGTTTGTGAACATGAGGTGTCTCCTATCTGTAGAGGGCCTCATCCATTTGGTCTTCTTGGTGAGGTGGCCTGTAGCAGACCCCCACTATGATGTCACTTGTCCCTGCCCTCCCTTTTAATCCTGAGCTATAAGCTCTCAATTGGCTCCTCATCCATCTCCAGGCAGAGCTCCATGCACTCCAGCTGGTCACTGACATAGAGGGCAACCCAGCCTCCTCATCTCCCCTACCTGTTCTTCCTAAAGAACCTGTATCCTTTCATTCCAACACTCCAGTCATAAGAGTCCTCCCACGATGTTTCTGTGATGCCAATAAGGTCATAGCCCTGCAAGCATGTGCATGTCTCTATTTCCCCCTGTTTATCACCAATGCTATGTGCATTTGCATAAAGGCATTTAAGTTGGGCCCCCAATGAAGCTGACTTTCTGTCTGAAATGGCTAGAATTCCCTTGTGCTGTCCTTCAGGTGGTCTCCTGCTGACCTGGGATCCCTCTCCAGGCTCTGGGCATCCCTTGCTGGCTCCAGCATCTAACTAGTATGAGTGGGATGGGATGTCATCCCACAACTTATCACTGTTAAACTTGATGACAGCACCCTCCCCTGTCATATCTAGTTTAAAACCCTGTCAAAAAGCCTCACTAGTCCTTGACCAAAAACACTTTTTCCCCTTTGAGAGAGGTGAATCCCATCTCAATTCAGCGAGCCTGGTGCCATGTAAGCCACCCAATTATCAAAGAAATTAAAATGTGGGGTTGTGACACTGTCACTGTTGAGACGGCAATAACAAACAGAAGAACACCATGTATTTGAGAAGGCTTCTCTTTTTTATTTTTGCAGCATGCCATCTTTTTATACCTTCTCACAAAGTGTATGCCTATTCATTGGCCACAATAAATCAACATAATGTTCATTGAAGCAAGGTGGTCTCCACCACTGTTTTCTGCCAAAATCTAACTGCAGACCCCTTGTTTATCTCTTCTTCTTCTCTGTTTCCACACTGACGGCCTTGGTGGAGCTCCTTTCAGGGGCAAAGGCGACTCTTATCAGCTTCTCTTCTTCAACTAACTCTTTCTGACTCACAGACCAGCTGTGAGCCCCTTCCACAATTCCCCCTTTTTGTATTTAAGCCACAAACACAACTGCTAAGGATTTTTGCAGGGCCCTTTGAAAAAATCCAAGAAGATGGGAGAGACTCAAAGCAATGATTACAACCACCAGCGAAATTAAGAGTCCACCTTCCAACAATACCCCAAGCCATTCAGCAATATCCGATCTCACAAGGAAACCACTCAACCATTCCCATCCTTCATTCACCTGCAGATAACAAACTCCCTTCTTCAAATCTAAAATGCTCCCGTAAACTAACCCAGAGTGATCTGACAAACCCATACAACACATGCCCTCAAAATCCTAACATCCATAACCATACACCAACAGTAAAGAATACACCAACAAGACACATAGAAAATGGATCTTCAGATGCTATTATAGACCCCGCAGTCCTTTAATGACACAATTACGGCAGAATGATGTTGGAATACCAGGCTCTTTCTTGCTCCAAGGTCAGGGCCAATAAAACTCAGGAAACTTTGTTTTTGAACTCTCGCTCTGAAGTTTATTATCCTTATCTATTACAAACTTATGAGATGTGAGCTCTCTCTAACAAGTCGAAAAAATGAGCTAAAATGGTGTCTATTCAAGGCTATTTAGGTCCCAATTATTTAATAAGCAGTTGACATCTATATTATTTATGCTTCTATCCCAATGATGATCACCCAAAACCCGCACCGGGACATCTTTCACCAAATTAGAGAAAACTACCCAGATTCGCGAAGAAGAAGGTGCAAAAAAGACAACTAACCCACACCCAAAATTCTCCATCTTGGCTCCCATCTATCACCATATACTAAAACCCCAAATCTAAGTTTTTTCACCCTGTGAAATCACACAATACTATCCAAACTACACACACACAGTTTCTGTGGCATCACTTAATTTTTAAAGCCTTTTCCAAGGTCTCAGGTCAAACGAGGTGTTTACTTGAGGGTTGGCACCCTTAAATTCAGAAAGCTCGAAGTTTTCAGCCGTCAGAGTTCCAACAGAATGATGCCTTCACTTTTAGTTAAATTTTCCTCTACACATAGTTGCATTTCTGTGGCTAAAAGACCAAGTCATCAATCTAGTCACCAATTAGAACTAAGTAGCATCCACTTAACTTTACAACTGACTGCTGCTATCATAATGGGCAACTAGCCTAGCTGTTCAAAGTGTGGAACCTTAACTACTAATTTAACATCCCCATGCAAAGGCAACACTTCTCCCCTAGGTACATTAAATTCCCCTATTTTGGGACCATCGGTGCCATGCAAAGGGAAATGGTACAAGATACATTACTCAGTGCTGCCAATCTCTCTGTAGAGGAATGCAAAGAACTAAAGTAAAGGTAACATCCACCAATTTAAACTTGGGTTTTCAGCTCGAGTCAATATCCCCATTTGCTTTGCCCTAAATTATATGTTTTGGCTCGTAAGCATGAGGTTACCAGAATATTTTAAAGTCCAAGATGACAGAAAAACCTTTAACAGCAACAAGGTCTAAATAGGTAACAGTGTTTTGGTTATGGCTTTCTTTCTTTATAAAGCAATACAGAGTCTTAAAGCATATTCACAGCATATTCTTTGAGGGTCCATGCTTCAATCCACTTGGTCGCCAGTATCATCCACTCATTGTACTTCAACTGTGGAACCATCCATCCTGTTCCTTCTAGTATCCTCCAAGTATGGTTTAACGCAGCAAGCAGAAACCCAACGAAGGCCATTCTCTGTCAAAACACAAGCATATCCCCTTCCCCAAGTTATTAATCCCACTGGACCAGCCCACACTCCAGTAAGTAAATCTATAACCCATACCTTAATGTTTCTGGGATGTTGCTGTTGAGTAAGAAACAACACAGACTCACCAGAAGGCGGGTTTGCACAGCACAGCAGCTTTACTTTGGATTCTCCTTTTTATACATTGTTCTGATACAGATCAGACCTGATTGGTCAATTAATCAATACATTTCACCTGATTGGCTAATTAACAAAATGCCTTTCTTATAAACAATCTTTGAGAAAAACAAGAAAACAGAGAGTAGGAAAACAACACCTGCAGGTTGTTTATAATAATAAGCTATCATTGTTTATCTTCAACTTCTTAAAGTCTCACAAGCTGATTCTGAGAAAACTTAGATAAGTTTTCTCACTCTCTGACCAGGCTGTCACATCCACAGGTCCCCCCTTTTTGTTTAAAGGAGGAGGCAGTGTTTGACAATCCTCTGCAGGGCCCCTTGCAGGAAGGAGAACAAACACAGCTCCAGAGGTTCCTCTAGCAGTTGCTAGTTATCAATCAGAACCTCAATCAGATGCTGATTTTAAATGGTCAGAGAGATCAAATCTCGTGATTCCCTCTTACAAAAAATGCACTATCAATCTTAAAATCAGTTACCTATTCTAATACAATCTCAATACTAAGTCTAATATAGTAACAACTTATCATTAATTTGTTCAAAGAACTGACAGTCTTAGCCTCTCAACAGTCCTTTTTCAGAAGCAAAGAAAGGATGGAATGTTCACTCCCCACTCGTGGAGGGGCCATCTGATTGATGGTCGACATCTTGATCATCATTTGGAGGTTGCCTGTTGGCCACACTCTGTTTTTGGAGTCACAAATAAGGGCAGACACACCTCGCACATACCCATCGTACTGCAGTATCTGTGGAAACACATGCATACCCACGGCCCCAAGTGACAAGGTCATACAGGCCCTCCACTTATTAGTGGCTAGGTCCTGTATGCAGACTTCCGCTCAAGGCAGGTGCGCCTCACCTGAAGAATGCAATGAGGAAATTATTTAAAATGACGGGACTCTCTGAATTCTGTGGCACTGTAAGATGATTGATTGTATATAGAGCTTTTCCAATCAACTGTGTGGAGTTTCTCCAGGCATTCCCCTATTTTGTTTTTCCAGAACACACTTTAAAGTGCCATGAGCCCGTTCAACAATGGCTTGGCCCGTTGGAGAATGCAGGATTACCAAGTTTGTGTGACACTCCCCATAAGCGCAAGAAGTGCCACGTCTTCTGTGAGACATAGGCAGGGCCATTCTCAGTTTTCAGAGAAGAAGGTATTCCCAAGATTGCAAAAGCCATCCTCCAATGGGCAATCACATTGTGACCCTTTTGTCCAGTATGAGCAGATGCCCACACAGCAGAGGAGAAGGTGTCAATAGACACATGCACATACTTAAGTTGGCCAAATTCAGTGATGTAACATCTGTTTGCCAAAGCTGCAAGGTCTTTAGTCCTCTGGGGTTCAACCCTGCTGATAAAGGCACAGCAAGTCCATGACAGCACAAGAAATGACATTGTCACAGGCCTCAGTTGGCGTTAACTGAAATTGTTTCTACAGGGTATGTGCACTTTGATGGAAAAAATCATGCAACACTTTGGCTTGCGCAATCTTGTCAGGTTGGGGCGCTACCCATGAAGGATTTGCTAACCTGTCAGCCCTGGCATTACCTTCTGTTATGAAACCTGGTAAATTGGTGTGACTCCAAATGTGCAAGATGTAATACAAATGAACTCGGGTCTGAATTGCACACCACAAAGTTTTCAATAACTGAAACAAAACTGTGTTATTGACTTCTTTCAGAAGTGAACAATCCAAATGTTTGGTTATGTCTGCGACATAAGCAGAAACAATTACCAAGTTCAGAGGTGCCTGAGAAAATGTCTGGAATGCCATGGAAACAGCCTTTAATTCAACCAACTGGGCCGAGCCTGACTTGTGGCCTTCCAGCACCTGCCACTCAGACTCATCCTTCCAAGTAACAATGGCTTTCCCCGTTTTTCTGGAACTGTCAGTGAAGACAGTGGGTCCTTGCACTGGCACCCAGCTGCCTTTTGGCCTCAACGACAGATTGGTTGATTTTGCCAACTGCAATAACTCGTGACTGGGCATATGATAGGCAATCTACCCTGAAAAGTTTTGCAGCGCACTTTGCAAAGGAGCGCTGTTAACAAAGCTCCATTCAAAGTCTTCCCATTCTACTGGAAGAATGATTGTCATGGAATCAGCTGCCATTAGTTGCAAACACCGTTGACGGCGTTTGATCAGCTCAAATAATGAGGGTGCCATCTTTTTTGGCTGATGGGGCAAGAAGACCCATTCGAAAATGTGCAAAGGATCAGACCATTTTTCATTCCATTGGCCAATGATACCCGTAGGATAAAATTCTGGATTGGTAATGAAGACAGTGATATCAATGGAAAGATCTACCTGATGAACTGGACAAGCAGAAACAGCCTTTAGGACCTCCTCCAGCACTCGTTGTGCCTCAGGAGTCATTTCCCAAGGTGATTTCAGGTCAGCGTCCCTCTTTAGAGTGTCATACAATGGGGACAGTTGTTTTCTGATTAGTCCCAAGTAGGGATGCAACCAGCTGATGACACCCAGCAATTTCTGGGCATCATTCAGAGTCTTAATAGAACCCAAGAATTGCACCTACTGATGCTGAATAGTTTGGTCAAGAATTTTGACTCCCAGATACTACCTAGGAGGATGCTGTTGAACTTTCTCTGGGGCCGCCTGCAGCCCATAAACATGCAGAGCAGCGAATACCTGAGGTTGTATCCTCAGCAACTCATCCTGGGTGGGTGCTGCCACCAGGATTTCATCCATGTAATGATAACAACATGCGTCAGGAAACTGATTGCGAACTTCGGACAAGGCCTGAGCCGCATACCATCGACAAATAGTCGGGCTATTGTGACAGCCCTGTGGCAAAACTTTCCATTGATATCTCTGCACAGGTCCGGCATTGTTCATCTAAGGCACTGTGAAGACAAACTTTGGTTTGTCATCAGGATGCAAAGGAATTGTGAAGAAACAATCCTTCAAATCAATGATCAAGATCTCCCATCCCGTGGGGGTCATAGTGAGTGAGGGCATACCAGGCTGCAATACCCCCATGCTTTTCATCACTGCATTAATTTCTCAGAGGTCCTGTAACAGCATCCATTTCCCAGGTTTTTTCTTTATCACAAAGACAGGAGTATTCCCGGGACTAATTGAAGGCTCAGTGTGTCCCTGTTGCAATTGTTCCTGAACCAAGTCACTAAGGGCGACCAATTTTTCCTTTGTCAGGGGCCACTGGTGAACCCAAATGGGTAGTCCACCAGCCACTGTAAAGGCAGCGTAGGATATTGACACTGCATTGCTGCCGTCACGGGGGGATGTTCTCTGACCGCTCACTCCCCGAGACTGACACAGTCTTGAGAGGGCCCGCCCCCGGATCTGTGCAGATACTTTCCCAGGTGGTGGTGCGTACAGGGGTTCACAGTTCCCTGCAGCGGTTGACTGTGGCATGGGTGGCACAGCAGCAGCACATTACGAAGAACCAAGGCAAAGGAATAGGGAGTGATCACTTGTTTGAGTTCCAAGGAAGTTTTTCCCCAGGTGTCGCAGACATCTTTTTAATTAAAAATCCTTTCTTTAGGATTTTTCCTTCTGAGAAGCTGCGGCCTCAGAAACAGAATGTAAACAATAATTATCTGCTGCTGTGGAATGCAACAGGTGGATCCGTGATTGGTCTCCTGTGGATGTTTTGGTTCAGTGACCAGTCATGGGAGAGCTGGCTGTCTCGCTTGGTCAGAGAGCTGCCTTTGTTATCATTCCTTTCTATTCTATTCTTAGCTTAGCTTAGCCTTCTGAGGGAACCTTTCCTTCTTTTTCTTTTTAGTATAATGTAATATATATATATATGATAAAATAATAAATCAAGCCTTCTAAATATGGAGTCAGATCTATGTCTCTCCCTTCATCCTGAAAACCCCAGTGACCACTGTCACACCCAGGCGAGTCAGGGACAAGTGATGTCAACTGAGGGCAAAAGAACTGCTTTTAAGGAAGGGTGGGAATAAGGGGAGGACACAACTTTTCACCAGTAGGAAGGCATTAGGGCAGGGGTGCTGGGTAAGGGCTATCCAATAGAAGCCAACAAGGGGAAGGAGCAAACCTTACAATCCAATCATGCTTTGAGGAAGAGATGAAGGACAGGGAACATTCCGGAGCAAAAAGGGTGTGCTATCTTTGACAGACAAGGGTAAGACAAGGGAACAAGGGAGGTACAAGGAGACTGACGGGGATTGACATACACTTGGCAGGAAAATCTTGGAGTAAACAACTTAGGACTGAACCATCAGGGAAGCCAAATGGGGTACAAGGAACGAACCATTACAAACTTATAACAAGGAATATTACAGAAGAACAAACTGTAAAATAACAGACTACCACAGGATATCTTCCGCCCTTCAACACAGTGGCCCCAATTAAAAATCCATCCCAATTCGCACCCCCCCAGGCAGCCAATACATCCTGCCCCCAGAGATTGATCAGAGTTGGAATGACATAGGGCTGAACTGCAGCTGTCTGCCCATTTGTGTTACTGATCAGCACTGACCGTTGGCTTACCAAGGTATGTGCTGCACCCCTCACCCCTTCAACGGCTGACCCTACGGGAGCCAAAGGCTATGTGGGACACCATGCAGAGAGGGAGATGACTGTCACATCTGCCCCTGTGTATTGTATTTGCTGGGTTCCCAGACAAAGGGAGGAATGATGAATCTGACTCCATGTTCTTGAAGGCTAATTTATGATTTTATGATATTATATCAAAGACTGCTATACTAAACTATACTAAAGAATACAGAAAGGATACTTACAGAAGGCTAACAAGATAATAATGAAAACTCATTACTCTTTCCAGACCCCCGACACGGTTTGCCGTGATTGGCCAATAAGTCAAAACAATTCACATGAAACCAATTAAACAATCACCAGTTGGATAAACAATCTCCAAACACATTCCAAAGCAGCAAAACACAGGAGAAGCAATGAGATAATTATTGTTTTCTTTTTTCTCTGAGGCTTCTCAGCTTCCCAGGAGAGAAATCCTGGGCCAAGGGATTTTTCAGAAAATATGACGGTGACACTTGTGTTGATCAAACCTTTAAGCCTGATCTTCTGCAGGCAGGCACCCAGTAGGGTCAGGGTACACACCATCTGGGGTCACCGAGCAGAAATATCTGCAGGCCAGAGGACTTGTGGCAGTCCCATGGATTCAAAGCCACCATTCCCACGAGTCCACTGGCCAGTCTTGGGGACACACGACTGAAAAGGCACAAGCTGAGCAATCCGAGTCCTTGCCGGAATAGTGATGGGGGGTTGACATGGAAACTGTAGCACAAATTTGACCTGAAAGGCCAGAGTCAATGACACCTGGGTGAACAAAGATCCTTTGGTGGGTGACACTAGATCTTCCAACCAGCAGTGTGCTCAGTCCTTGTCCCAAAGGTTCAAACACATCCAAAGGAACCTTATGTTCACAACAGGATTCTAAGATGACTGCGGTTGTGGTACGTACATCCACCCCAGCGGAGCCGTGGGTGCTGCCTCCAAGCTTGCTGGGCAGGCCTGTGCCTGTGCCATGCCCTGAGGAATCACTTGTGTCAGAGCGCAGTTCCCCTGTGCGCTCATCTTTCTGTTTCCTGGGCCTACCAAAGATTGGCCATTAGCATGATATTTAGACTTACATTGGGTTGAATAATGACCTGCCCTTAGGCATCTAGAGCACAAGAAAGTGGTACTTGGCCCTGTTTGTTTGCACGTTCCTTGCTTTTTCTTGCCCTTATTTTTGCTCTTCTTCTGTTGTCCACCCCCTGAGGATATCTGGCCTGGCTGTAAAGCAATCGTCAGAGCAGACACTTTGTGGTTTACAGCACCTATCTTGGCACATTTGTTGACCATGTCTGTTAGCATCAGGTTGCCTGGAAGAGCATCTATGATCCTCTGGCACTCACTGTTTGCGTTGTCCCGAGCTAACTACTTGCATAAAACCCACCTCAAGGTATCATCCTCAACCTGTTTCTCCAGGGCAGCTGCAAGCTTCTCGACAAATGGCAAAAAGGGTTCATCTGCTCCTTGATTTATTGACATATACTGTGGTCTGGGGGAGGCCATTTCAATAGTTTTTAACAATGCGTTAAATCCTACCCTTTGACTCTGCTCAAGAACGGCAGAGTCCCAAGTAGCCTGAAAATCAGGATTGGAAAAAGCCTGTTCTCCAAGGAGAACATCCACCCCCATGTAAAACCTAGGATCTCCCGGAGGCAAAAGCCTGTTTCCTGCTGCAACCCTTTCAATGGCCTGCCTCCAGTTGTCCCGAAAAACTCCAAATTGCACAGGCTGGAACAGTGCCTGAGCTATATATGTAATATCAAATGGAGCAAGCTGGTCTGTGTTTAGCACTCTGAGAACCTGCATAACTTGTACAAAGCCAAGGCCATATTTCACAACCTTCTCTTGCAAATCTTGGACCACCTACCAGGCAATCACATCATGCCTGTCAGCGTGTCCTGAATTTGGGACAGCTTTATACACGGGAAAAGCTTGAACCTCTCCTTGTGGCAGAACATGGTCTCCCTGAACTACCTGTGTCTCCTCCACAGATACTGGATGAACTGTTTGACCAACATCTGTGGCCCCTTCCCCCGGATCTAGTGTGGTGTCAGCTCCCCACTGTGGCATTCCCACCCTGTCCAACAGGTCCCAATCCCCAGCTTCTGAAGCTCATGTCTTAACTGCATCCCAAAAGCTGGGAAGGTTCTTGGGGCTCACGGTCACCCAACAGGGGGACAAAGTCCAGAGATTATGCAGGGATGATGATGCCGCCCTCACCCACAATGTAGGAGGGAACTTGAGTTGGGAACAGCAGCTCTTGCCGGCCATGAAAGAGTTGGTCTCCGACTTGCAGTGAAGGAGAACGCAGGGCCGGCTGGCGGTGCCAAGCAGCTTGTGGGGCAGTGCAAGACCGCCCCCCTGCCCCCTGTCTGACGGAGGCAAGCATCACCAACGGCTGGAGCTCACCAGCCTCTCTTTGCAGTGCAGCGGAAGACCGAACCGTCAGCCGTGGCAGCAATAGTTTCAGTGCCGCCAGTGGGGATGAAGGGGCCGAAAGCAGTGCAAACAGGGAGAAGCCACCCCCCCCAGGCATGGCTGAGACATGGCTATCACTCTCCGTGGTGTTGGTTTTGCTGGAGGAGGACGCGTTGGCCTCACAGAGTCCTAGGGACAAGGATATGTGGGCAGAACATAATCTCCAGACAAGAGATAGGTTCCGCGGGGAGTCCCCACACCCCCCGCCGGTCAGCGCGGAGCTGGAAAAAAGCTGTCAGCTGCCCGATCTGGCGATCCTCCCCCCGGGGTGTTGGCTCCCCCATAGGCAACATCTTCACCCTCCGAGGCCCCCACTTCTGATTCGCTGTCCCCCTGGGTGTGGGCTCGCAAGACACGGGACAGGAGTCCCCATACAAGCATAGGATGAGGCATGGTGGAATCCCCTTTAGAAATTCCTTCCAAGAGCTGGTGGCCCAATGCCTCCCACAAGTGCGGACTAAAAGCGGTGTCCACATCCACCGGAAAGTCATGAGATCTGGCCCAGGCTAACAGAGTGCAGAGCAAATCATCCGACACAGAGACTCCCATTAAGGAAATCATGTCCCTCCACACAGAAACAATAGTGCATTCTTCTTTAGAAGTGTGACTCCCCATTGTGGAAACACTGGCCCCCAACCTCCTGCAAAATTACGGGCTGTCTGCTGTGCTGGGGAATTTGTCCCCACCTGCGCTTCTAAGCTATCAGGGCAAAACCGCAATCCCAGTCCCTTCCAGGAGGATGTGGGGAAAGGTCGTTACCTCTCTGGGGGAACAGAGGATGTCCAGACCGAGGCGGTGGAATACCAGCGGGAGTCTGAAGTGTGTCTGTCCATCCCGCAATCCACGAAGGGCCGATTGATGCAAAACATGGCGTGATTACCAGATGTCACTGTTGAGGAAGAAACGACACAGACTCACTAGAAGGCGGGTTTGCACAGCACAGCAGCTTTACTTTGGATTCTCCTTTTTATACATTGTTCTGATACAGATAGACCTGATTGGTCAATTAATCAACACATTTCACCTAATCGGCTAATTAACAAAATGCCTTTCTTATAAACAATCTTTGAGAAAAACAAGAAAACAGAGAGTAGGAAAACAATACCTGCAGGTTGTTTATAATAATAAGCTATCATTGTTTATCTTCAACTCCCTAAAGTCTCATAAGCCAATTCTGGGAAAACTTATCTAGTTTTCTCACTCTCTGACCAGGCTGTCACATCCACACTGTGAAAGTTTGGTTGTTTAGAATTCAAAGAAGAAAAATTGTAAAATATAGGAGACAATTGTGAATCAGGTAAAGGACATAAAAAGTTTAACACACAAAACAGCTTCATCTAATCCCACTTGAGGTGATTCCTGTTGCATTCCCCCTTTTTGTTTTTGAACCTGATGCCTCAAAACACCATGAGTGCGCTCAATAATTGCTTGACCTGTTGGAGTATGGGGAATACCAGTAGAATGGTCAACACCCCAGGCACAGAAAAATGTCTGCAGTTTTTGTGAAACATATGCTGGGCCATTATCCGTCTTTATATGTGATGGAACACCTAAAATAGAAAAGGCATGACAAAAATGACGAATCACATCCCGAGCTGTTTCACCTGCAAATGCTGATGCAACCATGGCATGAGAGAAGGTATCAATTGTAACATGAACATACTTTAAACGGCCAAATTCAGCCATTTTTGTAACATCAGTTTGCCATTCTTTCAAAGGGAGTAAACCTCTAGGGTTGGTAACATAATATTGTCCAGTATGAATCATATGACAATCAGGACAAGAAAGAAATAATTGATTTTGCTTCACTGTGTGATAATTTGAATTGTTGCTGAAGTGCTTGAGCACCTTGATGAAAGAATTGATGAGACAGAACAGCTTGCTGAAGCACATTTGGTACAGTTTTGACTGCAGTAGCAGCCACAAGGGAATCCACATAGGCATGACCTTCAACAAAAAATCCAGGTAGCAATGTATGACTACGAATATGCATAATAAAATAAGAATGCTTTTGATTATGAACAACAGTCCATAATTTCAGCAACATGACAAATAATGATTTCTTCTTCACATTAGATAACACAGCTTTATCTAAATGTTTAACTAAATTAGCAACATAAACAGAATCAGTAACCATATTTACAGGATTAGGAAATAAAGGTCAAAAGTACAGCACAAAGTTCAACCAGCTGAGGAGACCCTTGTTGGATCATCATTTCATATTCCCAATGATCATCCTTTCTCCAGGTTACAGCTGCTTTTCCAGTTTTCCCTGATCCATCTGTAAAAACTGTTGTACCTTCCACTGGAATAAGAGAACAAATTTGTTTCCCCTGAAAAGGAATATTCTTAGTCAAAAGCGAAAATAGGTGGAGAAGGTAAATGATATGTTATCTGGCCTGTAAAATAAGATAGAGCAAATTGCAATTAATTATTATTTTGAAAACACCACTCAAAATACCAATTTTTGAAGATTGCAATGCAAGATGTTTTCAATTACCATCTGTATGGCAGATTATCTTTGTCAAGTGGGCAGTTTGCTTTATCTCTCTCTTTGAGTGACCACATTCACACCTCCCTTGGGAGGGGACATCTGCTGATAACAGGCTATTGAATGTCACTGCATGACTGATAAGAACTATAACATCCCATTGTGAGATGCTCCGCCTAGAGGGAGGAGCCAAGCATTGCTATCCAGATATAATCCAGAGGTTTTTGAAACACCTGCACGGCTTTGTCCACAGGATTCCCCAGAGGAACAGCAGCTGTCTCTTCTTCCACTGGATCTTCAGAGGAAGAATACATCCTTCTCTACAGAACCCCCTTGCTCCAACAGAACTACACCTGATACTTCAGGAGGACTGTAGCCACAATTCCAATTGGACTGCCGCCCAACACCCTGACCCACAGGGTGTCAGGTTGGGTCCTGACTCTGTCAGTGTTGTTCTAGTGTACTGCATTGTTTATTTTATCCTTTTATTTTTTTTTTTCCCTATTAAAGAACTGTTATTTCCCGCTCCCATATTTTTGCCTGAGAGCCCCTTAATTTAAATATTTATAGCAATTCGGAGGGGGGGGGGAGGGTTTACATTCTCCATTTCAGAGGAGGCTCCTGCCTTCCCTAGCAGACTCCTGTCTTTCCAAACCAAGACACCATTGTTGTACAAGTATCACAACAGTTACAGGACCATGGCCCAAGATTTCATGACAATGTCTGCGACCTTTGATAATGATATCTGCGAAAAGCTCATAAAGTCCTGGAGCTGTGTTTCAGGATCTGAAAGATAAAAATATCCATTCTAAAATATGCAATTTATCTTCTTAGTCATCATTCCATTGACACAATATTCCACATGGTATTTCATGATCTTTTAAAATAAATAGTTGCACACCAACAGAAGTATCTATCCTGTTAACAAATTTACATGGCAAAGCTAATTCAACTTCTTCTATGACCTGTTTTGCTACAATAGTCAAATGTCTCTCATCAGTAGAGGAAGTAATGCCTGACAATAATTCAAACAAAGGTTGCATTTGCTGATTAGTTATCCCCAAGTATGGCCTAAGCCAACCTATTGTAACAACCAATTTCTGTACATCAGAAACAGGTTTAACTTCAATGTCCAATTTTACAGGTTGAGGCACAATCTGAGTATTTGTTATTATCAACCCCAAATATTTCCAAGGCATCTGTTTCTGTACTTTCTCTGGGGCAATAACTAAACCAAAAGTTTTCAAATTTGTTACAGCACATTTTTCGAGATCTGACAATTGTTGTTTATGATCAGAAGCCAACAAGATATCATCCATGTAATGATAGCAATGGCGATTACTAAATTGCTCTCGCACCTTTGATAAGGCCTGTGCCACAAACCATTGACAAATAGTGGGTGAATTTCTCATTCCTTAGAGAAGAACTCTCCACTGTTATCTTTTATTAGGTTCAGCATTATTTAAAGAGGGCGCAGTAAAAGAAAATTTTTCCTTATCTTGTTCAGCCAATGGAATGGTAAAAAAGCAATCATTTAAGTCAATGATAATTATCTCCCATCCCTGTGGAATCATTGTAGGTGTTGGAAGACCTGGTTGTAAAGGTCCCATTGAAGCCATTACAGCATTTATCTGCCGTGGATCATGCACAAGTCTCCATTTTCCTGATTTCTTTTTAACACAAAATCAGGGGTATTCCATGGGCTAAATTACTCTTCAATATGTCCCGCTTGCAGATGTTCTGCTACTAATTCTTGCAGGGCAGTAAGCTTTTCAATAGGAAGGGGCCACTGGTCAATCCAGACAGGTTTATCTATCAACCATGTCAAGGTTACAACTGGACATTTAAGGCCTTGCATCACAGTGGTCTCTACTAAAATTCTGTAATAATTTTAACACCCCATTGGGATAAACAATCTCGTCCCTATAAGTTATATAAGGCCTTGGCAACATAAGTCCTGATGTTAGCTTGTTAGCCTACAGGATATTTTACATTAATCACAATGGCAGACAGACCACCTGTAGTCGAGCCACCCAGCCCCATGATTCCAAAACCTGCTTGGGTGAGCGGCCATGATTGAGGCCAAAAACATTGTGAAGTTATAGTTACATCGTCTCCCATCTTAATCAAACCTGTTATTATTATGGTCTCTGGATGATATCCTTTAATAGTGACAATGCATTACTTTTCCGGATGGTGATCTGTCATCTTTTGTAGTCCTAAATACCTGAGGTGGTCTTGAAGATCCAAGACCTCCAGTTCCACAACTCTTATTCACTGCAGTTGGAACATAGCTCACAAAAAGAACAAGTTGAGCAATAAAAATTCCTTTTGGAATAGTAACAGGGGGTTCACTAATAGATACCATAGCATGAATTTGTCCCAAATAATCAGCATCAATGATCCTTAAATGTACATTAATACCTTGAATAGTGATGCTAGAGCTCCCCACTAAAAAGGCATTCAGTTCCTGTCCTATGGGACCATAAGCATCAAGAGGCACCTTACATATTTGTCTTGTTAAGACAGTTACTGTGTCAGCTATGGGTATATCAATTCCTGCAGAGCCACTTGTGGCCCCTGAGTATTGTTCACAAATGGATGGCTTTGCAGTGCCAGGAGGGCTTGTGGTTGTTGGGGTATTTGTGTCCCCACGTGTCGCAGACATCTCTTTGTGAAAAATCTTTCTTTAGGATTTTTCCTTCTGAGAAGCTGTGGCCTCAGCACCAGACATAAACAATAAGTTATCTGCTGCTGTGGAATGCAACAGGTCTGTCTGGATTGGCCCAGCTTGGATGTTTAGAGATAATGGCCAATCCAGAACGGAGCTCACTCGGACACAGTCCGAGAGAGCGACGTTTGTTATCATTCTTTACTTTCTATTCTTAGGTTAGGTAGCAGCTTCTGGAAACCTTCCTTTCTTTTTCTTTTAGTATAGTTATAGTAGATGTATATATCATAAAATAATAAAATCAAGCCTTCTGATAATGGAGTCAAGGATCTCTTCTCTTCCTTCACCCAAGAACCCTTGTGACCAACTGTCACACCCATGTGCCCCTTTGTGTTCTTCCTCATGTTTCCTTGCAATTGCTGGCCATTTGCATGATATTTTGATCTGCATTACTTAGCATAATGCCCAAGTTTGCCACAACGATTACAATTCACTTTATTACCTGGATTTACCTTAGATTTTACTTTTTGTTCATTATTTTGTTGGCATTGTGCCTTTAAATGCCCTTGTTGACCACAGTTAAGGCATTTTGGTGAAGGCTTTAAAATCCCTGCCAGAGCAGCCATTTTATGTTTGACTGTCCCAACCTTGGAGCAAGTAGTTACAATGTCAGCTAGTGAGGGATCCCCAGGCAAGGTTTCGATAATTTTTCTACAATCTTCGTTTGCGGTATCTTTTGATAATTGTTTGCATAAAATTTGCCCCAAATTTTCATCATCAACTTGTTTCTCAATAGCTGCAGCAACTTTTCCCACGAATTGTAAAAAAGGTTCCTTTATTCCTTGCTGTATGGTGACATATCTTTGTTTTGGAGCTGACATTTCCATTGTTTTAAGTAAGGCACTCATACCTAATTGTTGGGCCTGTGCCAAAATTAGAGGATCCCACCTTGCCTGTAAGTCTGGGTTAGAAAAAGGTCCATTGCCTAACAAGGTGTCGACTCCTACAGTGTAACAAATGTCTTGCAGCATTAATTGCATATTATTCAAGGCTGTCCGCTCAGCTGTCTCCAGGTATTCTGAAATACACTATATTGTACTGGTTGGAACAAAATCGTGGCAAGATGCATGATGTCATAGGGAGCCAATACATCAGCATTGATACACAAATTAATTACATCACCTCTGGAGAGTTAATACCATACTTAGCCACTTTTGCTTGGAGGTCTTGAATAACCTTCCATGCAAAAACTTGATGACTATCAGTTTTTCCGGAATTAGGAATTGCTTTGAAAACCGGAAAGTCACAGGCTCATTACAAGCAACATTTGCATCGACACTCTGCATTTCTGATGTTTTTGGTGGACCTACTTTTTCTAATAAATCCCAATCCCCCACTTCAGCTGCCTTCCTTTTAACATGCTCCCAAAATTGTAAAGGGTGTTGGGCAGTTACAGTCACTTTGCAGGGGTGGCAAAGTCCAGGGAGCAGCAGGCCCAGATCTATCACGGCGTCTGCAACAGACAGATTTATGCACCAGTTCAAGTTTACTTGTTGCTAGCATGTCCTCATCCTCACTATCACTCTCAGGCAGGGGAGGATATGGCATTGATGGCATCGTTTGCTCGTGCAGGTGGAGGGGGGGTAGAGGGGCAGATGGCTGGTCTTTCAAGGTCATTTCAGCCAGCTGCTCTACAGGGGGTAGCATATTTCATAATACTTAATTCACCTAGCTGCTGTGCAGGAGTGTAATACACAGACATAACATTGATTTTTCTCTCCAACTCTCCTCCCATCCCCTTCTCTCTCCCATCCTGCTCCATTCTTCACTCTTTCAAGGTCTCATAAAGCAGCCTCCAGGTGGTAGTGAGCTCAACTGCCATTCTATCACCCTTAGAAAACACATCCCACAGCCTCTCCCCAACTTTTTTCCACACTCTCACATTGAAAGCCACACTTAAATCAGTTTCAAAATCTTTCTACCTGGCCCACAATAGCATACCATGAAGACCATAATCAGTAGTCTCAATATTTTTTCTCTTCAACAAAGCCTTCCAAGTAGACAAAACAGTCTGTTCTTCACTGGGTAGGTCATTCCCAATAATGCTCCCAGTGGCTCACCTGCATCTCAGGTGTCAAAATCAATCTCGTCTGGACTGGCAGTGTCTCCCTGCTGCTCTCAAAAGCTGCGCTAGGCCCTGTCTCTGGCTGTGCCTCGCCCCACAGCCCAATTGCATTCATGGTCGATGGTCACCAGATGTCGCTGTTCAGATGGTCATAACAAACAGAGGAACACCATGTATTTGAGAAGGCTTCTCTTTTTTATTTTTGCAGCATGCCGTCTTTTTTATACCTTCTCACAAAGTGTATGCCTATTCATTGGCCACAATAAATCAACATAATGTTCATTGGAGCAAGGCGGTCTCCACCACTGTTTCCCACCAAAATCTAACTGCAGGCCCCTTGTTTATCTCTTCTCCTCCGTTTCCACACTGACGGCCTTGGTGGAGCTCCTTTCAGGGGCGAAGGCGACTCTTATCAGCTTCTCTTCTTCAACTAACTCTTTCTGACTCACAGACCAGCTGTGAGCCCCTTCCACATGACACAATCCATTCAGCCATGTATTAATAGACTGGGACCATCTGCTTCTTCCAATGTCATCACCTGCACCTGCACAAAAAGGAAAAAATAACCTGCACCCCTGATTCCCTGTTGGGATTTAGAATTTTTCCTTTAGTTTCTTTGTCTCATGCAATTTTGTCCCATCTGTTGCTAAGGAACCATAATGACTGATACTTAGGAGAGACAGAAGACGTGTCCAAGCTCAGGGGAGGAGGGCACCTGGCTGCACTTCTCTTATCTGAGGGTTTCTCTTGGAGGGGCAGAGATACCACGAGTTGGGCTGGGGAAAAGGGGGCTGGGTGTAGCTCCTAGCGCTCTTGCTCTCTCAGCTTCAGAAGAGGACGGTTGAGTTGCTGCCACTGCCGGAGCCCAGCCCTGTGCTGCTTCTTCTGCCGTTGATGAGCCTTTGCTTGTGAGAGCAGCCACTGAACTGGGACCTTATTAACCCCCTACCTCACTGAAAAAAGGACTTTCACTATCTTCTCGGGTGCCTCAGGGGAAACCCTGGGATCCTGAGCCCTTTCCCCCTCCCGGGGAGCCTCTCCCTGCAGTGCTTAGGAGCTGGGCTGCCACTGTCCATCCCCCACAGTTTCTCTGTCACTGCTCCAAGGTTTCTTTGCTACACTCTAACTTGCACCCCCTGTCTGCCTAGATGCCCCGTAGTTCCAGCTACAGCTGTGGAGTTTCTGATATATCACGTCTACCACTCCAGGATTTTGCTCATCCCTGCTGTTCCAGATTGCTGCTTCCGAGGTCCCTGCTACAGCTTCTTTTGCTATCCAGAGGGGCACCAGGATCAGCTGCCCCTGGGGGTTTGTAAAGCAAGCCCCTTTTCCATCCCTTCCGCCAGCTGTGCCCACCATCCTCCACTAGCAGAGAGATGACCAAACTCGAGCCACAGCTCCCCCTGCAGCCACAGAATAATCATTGCATCTGCCCTGCCCAGCCAGGGAACCACCAGCGTCCCTGTGAGCTGTGACCATAACTACACCAAAGGGGAAAGTGCCTGCAGCCAAGAGCGCTGTTACTGGGTTTCTGATTTTGTTTGTTGTTGCTGCCTTTGTTGTTGTTTGTTTGCCTTGATATACATACTAGTAAAGAACTGCTATTTATTTTCTCATATCTTTACCAGAAAGCCCCTTGATTTCAAAGTTATAATAATTTGGAAGAAAGGGGGTTATATTTTCCATTCCAAGGGAGGGTCCTGCTTTCCTTAGCAGACACCCGTCTTTCGAACCAAGACAGATTTTGGTGCCCAACGGTAGGGCCAGAGGGGCATCGAGAGGAAAGGGTGAAAAAAGGAACAGTCCCAGGGTAACCTAATTTTTTTGTGTGCGGAATATAGAAACCTTGTTAGGTGGCACCATGTGGGCTAACTTACCCTGGTTTGAGTGGCACATGGTTTTGGCTATATTTTTCCCATTTGCAGCTCTGTATCAAAGCACAGGTCCTATGACTAAGGCTACTGTGGCTGTTATCCAGTTGGCACTATGGGTCAATAAGGTGAGCAATTAGTGGAATTTTAACTTACTCTGGAAGGTGGGCACATGGATACAGGGCTATCACACACTAAGTGTATGTTTTTGGGGTTACATTAATAATGGTACCTATTGTGATGAAGTAACACTGGTGGACGTTTTCTACCGACCCTTCACCCATTTCTTTGGGCCTATCCCACCAGCTTTCGAAGGCTTCAAATTCCCTCTAGATGCAAACCATGCATTTCTGATATGCTTATTCTATTTAGCATTCAGAGATAAGGAGAGATTGCCTTGGATCACCACCCTAACACCTACCCCAGAGACTAGAGATACTGCTGCAGAGCCTGACACTGTCCCAGAGTCTGACACTGTCCAACAGCCCACCTCAGAAAGAACCACCCAGATTGGATGGGGGTAATGGAAGAGGAGATACACCAGGTGCTGAGGGAATATACCTCCCCACCTGGTGGGAAACCCTCCCCCTGCCTCGAAGAGGGAGAGTGTAATGGTGCAGCAGTGGAACCCACAGACATTACAACTGTCCAGGTTCCAGCTGAACTGCAAGGGCAGTCACAGCCAGCAGCAGTTGCCCCTATGCAGAAGAAGAAGCATAAGACCAAATCAGTACGCCCAGTTAATGATGACAGGGAACCAGGGCACTCGCAACAAGCAGGGGAGCCAGAGCCTGAAATCATCATGGAGTCCCTGTCATACGACAGTCTCCATAGTCTGTGAAAAGACATTGTGCGACAGGGGCACAAGGCTAATTCGAGTTGGTTACTTTGGGTTTGGGACCTTATGGGTCCAGACATGCAACTGGACAGTGGTGAGGCAAGGTATTTGGGATCCTTGACCCAGGATCCCGGTGTGGATCAGGTATTCGTGAGGGACCCAGGGCCTCTTTCTCTCTGGGATAAGCTTTTAATGAGTGTAAGAGTGAGGTTTGTTCACAAAGAGAGAATGCAGGAGTACCATCATAGGATGTGATGGAAGATACTTGAGGAAGGGATCCAAGAGCTGAGAGTATTAGAGGTGCTCTTTGGAAGGGACAGATAGCATGATAATGACCCTGACAAGGTCAGGTGCACAGGGCAGATGTGGACCCTGGCAAAGCTAAACCCATCCCAATACACCACCATCATTGCAACGATTCATGCCAACGACCACCAAGAGAAAATGGGTTCCATCACCAACAGGCTCAGGTATTATGAAAGTATGGTCAATGGCCTGATGAAGACTCATGTCTCTGCTGTGGTTGAGGACCTCAAAGAGGAGATTAGGGAGGTGAGATGAGTGTCACTATATGACACGAAAGAACACAAGCACACCACTGTTCTCAAGGTGAAGGAAGAAAGAGAGCGTTTATTTTCTGACTCCAACATTTATAGTTTTCCAAAAGTGACAGCGGATTGGAGGGTGACAGTGACACCTCTCCAATGACACTGGTTAAACCAACAGTCCATCAATTTTCTCCTCCTCCATAAAAGAAGACAAAACAATCAGTTATTTACAGAAAGTGTCTGAGAAAGTTCACCACAAGAATGTTAACATCAGAAGGCCTAGAAAATCTTAAAAAAACAGGGTGACAAGATGAGGGAGGAGGTGAGGAGGAACAGTGTGGAACCAGTGCAAGTCACAGGCCCCAAAGTCAGAGCCCGAAGTCCCCCAACTAGGGAGAGGGGTATACCCCACAATCTTAGCTGTGTTTTTTCCTGTGTGACCATGGGGAAGACATGAAAAGGTGAGATGGGAAACACACTTCTGTCCTGGCAGCATGGGTATGTGAACTTAAGGAGGAAAACACCAACTGAGGGAGTTCCACTAAAGTGAAAGTAGCCTCAGCCTCCCGTGACTGAGCTGCCAGGTATAACAGAAGGGGGGATGATATGCCGGATCCCCTTAAAGGCACCTCTAGTAAGTATGCCCAGGGAGGGAATGATAACCAGGGCTAGAGGGCCCCTGCCTCTAGCCAGGTAGATGCATGGGAAAATCGAGTCTTTTGGACAGTGTGGATCTGATGGCCTGGTGTGGAAGATCAGGCAGCTACAGAAGTGGGGCTGGGTAGCACCCCAGACCTCCTGGCCCTGGTACAGGGGAAGCTGTGGGAGTGATAAACTCAAAGCAAGAACAAAAAGTGAAGACACCACATCTGACCACTCTGGTGAGAGAGGATGCAACAAGGACATTTCTGGCGCAAGAGGATGTGACGAGGACTTGATAACCAAAAAGATTGTGTTATTAAGGGAATCAGGCAAGGGGGTCTGAGTGGAAAATTTTGTGCACAAGTTAGAGAACTATAAATACTGGTGATTAGTGTAATAAACTGGCTTTTGCTTTGCTTGCACTGCATGGTCTGTTTCTTTCAATTGCTGTAGCCTGGCACATCAGAACTACAAAAATACGAAGCGTTTATTGATACTGGTGCACAGTGTACCCTAATGCCATCAGGACATGTGAGGACAGAATGTGTTTCTATTGCTGGGGTGACAGGGGGATCGCAGCAGTTGACCCTCCTAGAACCCAAGGTGAGCCTGAGTGGGAAGGAGTGGCAGAAACATCCTATTGTGACTGGCCCAGAGGCCCCGTGTATTCTGGGCATAGACTTCCTCTGGAATCACTATTACAAAGACCCAAAGGGACTCTGGTGGGCTTTTGGAATAGCTGCTGTGGAGGCAGAGGGAATTAGGTAGTTGAACACCTTGCCTGGACTATCAGAAAACCTTTCTGCAGTTGGGCTTCTGAAGGCGGAGGAGCAACATGTCCCAGTTGCCTTCTCGACAGTGCACCACCGGCAGCATTGGATGAATCAAGATGCCGTGATCCCCATTTGCAAGATGATCCATGAGCTGAAGAGCTAAGGAATGGTCAGCAAGGCCCACTTGTGGATCCTGAAAGTTTAGTCAGAGAGAGAAACAGACAATTTTCCCAGGCATGGTCCTGGGGAAGTTGTGAGAAAGCTCAGAGAAAGAATTAAAACAATTATTATCTTAATCTCTGTACCTGGTATTTGTGAACATGTGGAATGTTTGTACATGATGTTTATGGAAAGATATTTACAAGAAGGTGTTGTTCCTAATTAACCAATGGTATGAGGGGTGTTGTTTAAGGACCAATCAGGTTCTGGGTGAACGAACCTGTCTATAAATATGTGTAGTTTCTAATAAACCTCACTTCATGCCTTCTAAGAAGCATTGGCGTCTGTGTGGTCTTTTCCTTGTCGTTCCTAACTGAACAGCGACATCTGGTAACCCTTCCGGAAACTGCAGGACAAACGAGGACATCAGCGGAGATAAGACTGCACCTCAGTTAGCAGTTACCCGGGAAGTCCTTTCAAGAGCTTTGCAAGGTTGGGTTCCAAGGGGACGTGAAACGGAGATGGGGAACTCAGAAAGTGAAGATTCTCTCTCCATGGACACAGATACCTTGGGGGGAGAGGGGGCTGGGCAGGCGGCTGCCGGCTCTTTCTTGGCTCCGCCCAGACCCCTGAGAGACATGGGGATTCCCCACAGAATCTATCCCTCGCCCACGGACTGTGTTCCGCCGAAATATCCTTCCCCCCGTGATTATATACAGCCAAAATATCCTTCTCCTGCGACGCCGCCCCCGACGACTTCAGTAGCCACGTCCTGATTGGACCTGGCAGAGCGTCCCCATCCATTCGCGCCGCCTCGGCTCCCCCTGAGCTGCGGACGGCAACCAAGGTGTCCCTGCCATATCTGGAGATTCCAGTTCTCCCTGCACCACAAGAGACCACAGGGGGCCCTTGCTGCAATTGGTTCCACCCCGCCCAGCGGCGCCAGCTTTCCTTGCTCCACAAGTGGCAGCTGGAGTGTCCCCACCACACCCCGGAACGTGGACAGTGACAGGGACGAAGATCAGCAACCTGACCTCCACCAGGGGTGTGGCCTGGCAGTTGAACACTGGCACCGATGAACAGTGACACCATCCCAGAGTCATCTCTGGATGCTGCCCCCTTGTTGGGTGACCGTGAGACCGACAAACCCTCGCTGTTTTTGGGAATTGGTCAAATTGCAGACTCTGGAGAATGGGGATTGGGACCTGTTAGAGAAGGTGGGAATGTCCGGGGGTGGACTCATCAACACGATAAATGCGGCGGAAGGGACCACAGCGGACAGTCAAGTAGTTAATCCAGCATCTGAGGAGGGGACACAGGTGGATCAAGGAGGCAGTGTTCCATCACAAGGGGGAGTCCAAGCCTTTCCCGTGTATAAAGCTGTCCCAAATACAAGATAAGCTGACAAGCACGACATCATAGCATGGCGAGTCATGCAAGATTTGCAAGATAAAGTAGCAAAATATGGGCTTGGTTCTTCACAAGTTATGCAAATTATCATAGTGTTAAAGACTGATCTGCTTGCTCCATTTGATATTAAACATATAGCTCAAATATTGTTCCAACCTGTACAATTTAAAGTTTTTAAGGACAACTGGAGGTTGATGGCTGATAGGGCTGCAGCAGAGAACCTGCAATTGTCTCCGACTGATCCCAGGTATGCTGTGGGAGTGGATGCTCTCATGGGGAAGAATGCCTTCTCTAATCTTGATCTTCAGGCTACCTGGGATCCTGCCATTCTTGAGCAGAGTCAAAAGATAGGCTTTGGAGCATTGTTAAAAACTATAGAAACGGCCGCTCCCAAGCCACGCTATGTGAAAATAACTCCAGGAATAAGAGAACCATTTCTACCATTTGTTCCATTTGTTAAGAAAATTGCAGCAGCCCTGGAAAAGCAGGTTGAGGATGATAATTTGAGGCAGATGTTATGTAAGCAAATAGCAAGAGACAATGCAAACGACGATTGTAGGTAGATCATAAATGCTCTTCCAAGCGACCCAACATTAACAGACATAGTCCGAGCGTGTTCTAAAGTAGGTTCTGGAGAGACAGAGTAAAAATCCCCCAAGAGCAAGATAAGAAAGGATCTAACTTGGATATTAGAGACAAGATTAGGAGTTTTAAATGGAATTGATTCAGAAATACTGATGAATAAGCTGACAGCTGCAGCAGGTGGCCTAACAAAATTGGAACAGCCCTTACAGTCATCTCTATTAGCATTAGGAACTAGCCAGTGGCAGATTTCAAAAGTACTGCCAAAGTGGGAAAAGGCCGAAGACCAAGACCACAAGTTAATAGTAGAAGCACTTAGTACAGTTCAAGATAATGTGTCTTTAGCTTTCAGTTGTATACAAGCACAGTTATGGATGCAGGCAACAGCAGCTCTGATCATACGAGAAAGAGGTGAAAGTAATTTTCCAGCTGAAATTCAGAAAACTGTCTGAGATAATGCTATTGATTTTGAAAGAAAGTTTCAATCCTGATGGACTATGGTAAATTTCACCTATGATCCTGCTTCTAATGTGGCCACTGCCTTTGTGCTTACCATACGTAATGCCACTGTTTGTTATCCATCCCATCATTGCACTAGGATTAAATCATGAAAAAACAATACTCTATCCTTCAGAACATAGAGTGTAGGCACGAAAGATGAATGAAAAGTGGCAAACAGTAAACTTGGAATCCTCCATTACTAGAGAACAGCTGGGATTCATTTGTGAAAGCAATACTATTAATGCCCAGGATGTGTGTTTAGACACTGAACAGAATATTTGCCACTTCGAAGTTCATCCAGTCACTGATCAGAAAACTGTGCTCGTATATACTGGAAGAGAGTGTGTCTGCCTGAGAACGACCTGTGCTGCTGTAAAAATTGATAGCAATGATGTTATTTTGTCTAGTAGAAATCATTCTAATTTCTGTGTTTGTAATTTTGCTAAGATTATCGGGTGTGATTTTTCGTACTTGGCCCCAGTGACATCCCACCAGTTGATTAAAACCAACTACACAATGTATCACCAACTATCACCTACCCCTATTAGGATGGACCTTACATTAGTAAAACAATTAATTAAGGACCAAGACCTATTGGAGATCTTGAAAGAAATCCAAGAAAGCAGAAAGAAGACCTTAATTACTGTCCAACATGATAAAAAAAAAAATAACCAAAATTCTACAGAGAATAAAACAAAATGCAGATCATCACTGGTGGTATGTGATCTTTGGGTGGTCACCAACTGCAAATGGAATCCTTAATAAGTTATGTCATCCCATTGTAGTTTTGTTAATATTAGTTAGAATAAGTTTAAGATTATCTACTATATTGCTAATTTGAAATTGTAAAATACTACGACAAGTAGCGGTGTTAACCTCCTTATCAAATGCACATGGTAAAGCATTAAGAGACACTTATTGCCATAGGGGTTTGCATTAAGTAAAAGAATTTACTTATTTTCTAGGAAAGGGGGGAAATGAGACAGAGTAAAAATCCCCCAGAGTAGAAGCTCATTTTGATTTAGGTAAAATGTACATCTTTAATTCTGTAGCCTGCCTGCAAAGCCTAGGCTAAAGGGAAAACTGCTTCAGTGAAGGACAGAGATAAGGAGGAGACAGCGAGAGACAGATAAAGAAGAGACAGAAACTGCTGCGAGAGCCAGGCAACCTGACCTAGAAATTCTTTCTGATAAAAAAAACTAGCGGCAAATGTCACTGCAAAGTTCGTAAAAATGAATATGTATGAACCTATTGTGAAATTGTATGCATATGCATTTGTAAAAAAGATAAAAAGAAGTCTGGAGTTCACAGAAGTGCGCATGCCTTTTAAGGAGAGCATTCTCCACATGCGTCCAGCGCTGCAATAAACATACCAGCTTTACAACTTTCGCAAAGTTGTAGAGTTTTCTCTCTTCCTCCGCGAAACACTGGAGACTACAAAATGTCTGTTTTGGCGTCTTCTTTAGAGCCAGGCTGGACATCCTCAGGGGATGGACAACAGAAACAGGTAAAAAATAAGGGCAAGCAAAAACAGGGAACACAGAAACAAAAAGGAAATAAGACTAATTTATTGTGTGCTAAGTGTGCAAAGCCAGGTCATTATGCAAACCAATGTAACTCTAAATACCATGCCAATGGTCAGCTTTTGGTAGGTTCAGGAAATGGGAAGACGAGCGCAAAGGGGAACTGCGCTCCGACACAAATGATTCCCCAGGGCATGGTATCTGCACAGATTTACTCAGCCAGCTTAGGGGAAGCACCCATGGAGCAGTCAGGGTGGATGGACACACCGCAGCAACAATCATCTTATAATCTTGTCGTGTATGTAAGGTTCCTCTGGATGCCTTTGGACCTTCGGGTCAAGGATTGAGCACGCTGCCCATGGGAAGATCTAGCGCTACCCTCCAAGGAATCTTTGTGCATCCAGGTGTCATTGACTCTGACTTTACAGGTCAAATTTGTGCTATGTTTTCCACGCCCACCCCCACTGTCACTATCCTAGCAGGGACTTGTATTGCTCAACTTGTGCCTTTTCAGTCAAGTGTCCCCAGGACTGACCAGCAGACTCGTGGAGATGGCGGCTTCGGATCCACAGGACTGCCACAAGTCTTCTGGACTGCAGATATTTCTGCTCAGCGACCACAGATGACACGTACCCTGATTCTACCGGGTGCCAGTCTGCCTCAGATCCGGCTCCAAGGTTTGATCGACATGGGCTAATGTGATAATCGTCTCCTTCTCTGCGTGGCCTCCTATGTGGCCTTTGGCTTCCATAGGTTTGGCCATCTAAGTGGTGGGGGGTGCAACACAGACCTTTGTAAGTCAGCGTTCTGTGCTGATCAAAAATGTAGATGGGCAGACAGCTACAGTTCGGCCCTATGTCACTGCAGCTCAAATCAACCTCTGGGGGTGGGATGTATTGGCAGCCTGGGGGGTATGGATAGGGACACATTTTTGATTGGGGTCACTGCGCTGAAGGGCGCAAAGTATCCTAAGTTGTCTTTATGGTGGCTAGTGAGCAGACCCATCTGGGAGAACCAGTGGCCCCTGACAAAGGAAAAATTGGTCGCCCTTAGTGACTTGGTTCAGGAACAATTGCAACAGGGACACATTGAGCCTTCTACTAGTCCCTGGAATACTCCTGTCTTTGTGATAAAGAAAAAATCTGGGAAATGGATGCTGTTACAGGACCTCCGAGAAATTAATGCAGTGATGGAAAGCATGGGAGCATTGCAGACTGGTTTGCCCTCACCCACCATGCTCCCTACGGGATGGGAAATCTTGATCATTGATTTGAAGGATTGTTTCTTCACAATTCCTTTGCATCCTGATGACAAACCAAAGATTGCCTTTACTGTGCCTGCAATTAACAATGCTGAACCTGTGCAGAGATATCAATGGAAAGTTTTGCCACAGGGCTGTCACAATAGCCCGACTATTTGTCAATGGTATGTGGCTCAGGCCCTGTCCGGAGTACATGAGCAGTTTCCTGATGCATATTGCTATCACTACATGGATGACATCCTGGTGGCAGTATCCACCCAGGATGAGTTGCTGAGGATACAGCCTCAGCTGTTTGCTGCTCTGCATGCTTATGGGCTGCAGGTGGCCTCAGAGAAAGTTCAACAGCATCCTCCTTGGAAATATTTAGGAGTCAAAATTCTGGATCAAACCATTCAGCATCAAGAGGTGCAATTCTCAGATTCTATTAAGACTCCGAATGATGGCCAGAAATTGCTGGGTGCCATCAGTTGGTTACGTCCTTATTTAGGGCTAACCATGAAACAATTCTCCCAGCTGTATAACATTCGAAGGGGGGACCCTAGCCTGAATGCACCTCAGAAATTGACTCCTGAGGCATGACGAGCTCTGGAGGAAGACCAACAAGCTGTTTCTGCTGGTCAGGTTTATCAAGTAGATCTTTCCATTTATATCACTCTTTTCATTATCAATCCAGATTTTCATCCTACAGGTATCATTGGCCAGTGGAGTGAAAAATGGTCTGATCCCTTACACATTTTGGAATGGATCTTCTTGCCCCATCAACCAAAAAAGACACCACACACATTGTTTGAATTGATCACTCATTTGATAATCAAATGCCGTCAACGGTGTTTGCAACTAATGGCAGGTGATCCTGAAAAAAGTATTCTTCCAATAGAGTGGGAAGTCTTTGAATGGAGCTTCATTAACAGTGCTCCTTTGCAAAATGTGCTGCAAAACTTTTCAGGGCCGATTGCCTATCATATGCCCAGACACAAATTATTGCAGTTGGCAAAATCAACCAATCTGTCTTTGCAGCCAAAAAATAGTTGGGTACCGGTGCAAGGACCCACCATCTTCACTGACAGTTCCAGAAAAACGGGGAAAGCCATTGTTACTTGGAAGGATGAGTCTGAGTGGCAAATGCTGGAAGGCCACAAGTCAGGCTCGGCCCAGTTGGTTGAATTAAAGGCTGTTTCCATGGCATTCCAGACATTTTCTCAGGCGCCTCTGAACTTGGTCATTGATTCTGCTTATGTCCCAGACATAACCAAACATTTGGATTGTTCACTTCTGAAAGAAGTCAATAATGCAGTTTTGTTTCAGTTATTGAAAACTTTGTGGTGTGCAATTCAGACCCGAGTTCATTTGTATTACATCTTGCACATTTGGAGTCACACCAATTTACCAGGTTTCATAACAGAAGGTAATGCCAGGGCTGACAGGTTAGCAAACCCTGCGTGGGTTGAGCCTCAGCCCGACAAGATTGTGCAAGCCAAAGTGTTGCATTAATAATAAAAGCCTCGGTTCTGGCCTTATTATATCGGCAGCCCAGTCCCCAGGGGGACAGGGTGCCCGAGTTGCCAGGCTTCACTCAGGCCAATGCCGCGTGCTAAACTCCCTTAGCAAGCTCGGTAGTGATAGTGATTGCAAGCTCTTAGGATTTCAGCTCTTGCTTGCTAGGTAAGTTTGCCCTTAGCGGAGGCTGCAGCAGACGGAGAGAGAGGAGAAGGCGGCGCTCGGGGGTTCCGCAGCGATGGCTTTATTGAGGAGATCTGCGAAGGGTCCCGGGTCAGCTCTTCTTCTGCCGGATGGGCTAAAATGTGCCTATTTTATAGGGTTAGGGGGGATCCAGATTTGACCAATAGTAAGGGTTAAAGTAACATAGCCTATAACGTTACAGGGATAAGCTTTGGGGCGGGGGTCAGGGAGACAGGAACTAAAGTTGCTGTCTCAGCATTCCTATTATTCAATTCTCCATGGGGCTTTCCCTATGTCCATGGAGTTTACTACATTGCATGATTTTTTCCATTAAAGCGCACATACCCTGTAGAAACAATTTCAGTTAACGCCAACTGAGGCTCGTAGCACTGTCAGTTCTTGCACTGTCATGGACTTGTTGCACCTTTACCAGCAGGGGTGAACCCCAGAGGCCTAAAGGCCTTGCAGCTTTGGCAAACAGATGTCACTCATATTGCCAAATTTGGCCGACTTAAGTATGTGCACGTGTCTATTGACACCTTCTCTGCTATGTGGGCATCTGCTCATACTGGAGAAAAGGGTAGTGACGTGATTGCCCATTGGAGGATGGCTTTTGCCTTTCTGTGTACACCTTCTTCTGTGATAACTGACAATGGCCCGGCCTATGTCTCATAGAAGATGTGGCAGTTTTTACGTTTATGCGGAGTGTTGCATGAATTTGGTATTCCGCATTCTCCAACTGGTCAAACTATTGTGGAATGCACTCATGGTACTTTAAAGCGTGTTCTGGAAAGACAAAATAGGGGAATGCCTGGAGAAACCCCGCACAGTCATTAGAAAAAGCTCTATATACAATCAATCATCTTACAGTGCCACAAAATTCATACAATCCTTTCATTTTAAATCACTTTTTTTCGTTGCACTCTTCAGGTGAGATGCACCTGCCTCGAGCAAAAGTCTGGATACAGGACCTGACCACTAATTAATGGGAGCTTATCACTTGGGGTCATGGGTATTGCATGCGTTTCCACAGATACTGGGGTATGGTGGATACCTGCAAGGTGTGTTCGCCCTGACTTGCAACACCAAAAACAGAATGTGGCCAACAGGCAACCTTCAAACGATGATCAAGGTGCCGATCATCAATCAGATGGTCCCTCTACGAGTAGGGAATGAGCATTCTATCTTTTTATTTGTTTCTGGAAAAGGGTTGTTGACAAGTCAGACTGCCAGTTCTTTGAGCAGACTAACAACTTTTGTTACTCTATTAGAATTAGTAAGGATTTCTTGTTAGAAGGAACAACAAGACTTGATGTTGGTAAAAGGATATGATTGTAATAATTCAGTGGTATGTGTTGGAGAATCTCCCTGACCATTCTAAGTCAGCGTCTGATTGAGGTTCTGATTGATAACTGGCAAATTGCTAAAGGGACCTCTTGAGCTGTGTTTGTTCTCCTTCCTGCAAGGGGCCCCACAGAGGTTTACAAACACCACCTTCCACTTTAAACAAAAAAGGGGGACCTGTGCATGCTGACAGATTAGTCAGAGTGAGAAACCAATAACTTTCCCAGGCATGGACCTGGGGAAGTTGTGAGAAAGCTCAGAGAAAGAATTAAAACAATTATTATCCTAATCTCTGCACCTGGTGTTTGTTAACATGTGGAATGTTTGTACATGATGTTTATGGAAAGATATGTGCAAGAAGGCGTTGTTCCTAAGTAACCAATGGTATGAGGGGTGTTGTTTAAGGACCAATCAGGTTCTTGGTGAACGAACCTGTCAATAAATATGTGTAGTTTCTAATAAACCTCACTTCATGCCTTTTAAGAAGCATTGGAGTCTCTGTTGTCTTTTCCTTGTCATTCCTAACTGAACAGGGACACCCACTCACCCTTCAACAGCTCCATTTGGCCTGTGCACAAGCCTGACAGAGAATGGAGATTGACTGTGGACTACTGTGGCTTGAATGAAGTGACTCCACTGCTGAGTGCTGCTGTGTTGGACATGCTGGAGCTCCAGTACAAGCTAGAGTCCAAAGCTGCAAAGTGGTATGCCGCTATTGACATTGCTAATGCATTTTTCTCCATTCCTCTGGCAGCAGAGTGCAGGCCACTTTGCTTTCACCTGGAGGGGCGTGCAGTACACCTGGAATCAACTGCCCCAGGGGTAGATGGACAATCCCACCATCTGCCATGGACTGATTCAGACTGCACTGGAAAAGCATGATGATCCAGAACATCTGCAGTACATTAATGACATCACTGTGTGGGGGAACATGGCAAAGGAAGTATTTAAGAAAGCAGAAAAAATCGTCCAAATTCTCCTGGAAGCTGGCTTTGCCATCAAAAGAGCAAAGTCAAGGGACCTGTCTGAGAGATCCAGTTCCTGGAAGTGAAGTGGCAAGACCGATGGCATCAGATTACCACAGAGGTCATCAACAAGGTCACAGCCATGTCTCCACTGACCAGCAAGAAGGAAACACAAGCTTTCCTAGGCACCATAGGTTTCTGGAGAATGCACATCCCTGAGTACAGCCAGATTGCGAGCCCTCTCTACCTTGTTTCCCGCAAGAAGGATTTCCACTGGGGCCTTGTACTAGTTTGAAAGCAAACCAGTGAGATTCCAAGTCAGAACTACACTTTAATAGGAAAATTAAAGGCAGAAAACACTGTCTTAAACTGACAGTCAGGATACAACCTGACACCCTTTTGGTAAGGGTGGTGGTAGTAGTCCGGTTAAATGGTGGATGCGGTTCTGTTGTAGCAGTGTAGAAAGGATCTAGTCTTTCTCTGAAGGTCCAGAGGTGGCTATGTAGCTCTTGTCCTCTGGATATCCAGTAGGTAGGGCTGCTCTGGTGCTCCAAATCTCAGATTATATATGGGTCAGAATGCTTGGTTCCTTCCTCAGGCAGATCATCTCACAATGGGATGATGTAACTATGAGTCATGCAGTAAGACCTTGATGGCCCATTAGCGGAGATAGCTCCTGGAGGGAGTTATCAGGGATGAGTCATGGTGGGGTGTAGGAATGTGCCCCCCGTTGACAGAGTGACCAAATTATCCTTTGTCTCCTTAAAAAGGAAAAAAGCTGAGAAGTTTGTCTCTTTAATTTGGTAAAAACACCTCATAGGACCTTTGGGACTTTACCTCAGACCTGAGGCTACCCAATTGGACAGAGGCCAAAAGGTCCCACCTAGGTAATTCACTAGAAAAGGGAGAGAACAAAGGAAATAATCACTTTTGTGGGGTGTTTTAGCAGGAGCAAGAACCTCTTGCCCTTGGCTTGGTTTTTCTCTGTAAAAGCTTTGTTATTTTGCCTTTTATTAAAACGTTTCTGTTTCCAACACTACCTCAGAAGCCATTCTGCTAATTTTATGCCATTTGAGGTAGCTGAGCTATCTCAGGTGTGATAGGTTCTCTGAGAGTGCATAAGACCTGGCTTGAGGAGAAACCCATCACTTGGCGCCCACACCGGTGATTCTCATATTGAGAGACATAGTTCAGGAATTTTTGATTTGCCCTCAATAAAAATAGGGCATTTTTTTCCTTGGTCTTGCATTTTGGGGAGTGCAAGCCTGAGACTGGGTTTTTGTGGTGCCAGAGAAAAAAAACCCCAGGTTATGGAGGATCTGAGGCCATTTGAGGGGGCCACACAGATAGAAGTCTCATGCCAGTGAAAAGAGGCTGAAAACCAGGACGGGCTGGAGAACACACAGCAAAGTCCTAAGGACCTCTTTGGAGAGAGGTGCCATTGGTGGAGCTAAGACTGCCGAACACCGCTGCGTTTCCAGACCCAGGGAGTTCAGACCAAGGATAATAGCTGCTCTGAAAACCATCTTTTGGTGAGCAAGAATATGGGGAACAAGCTATCCGTAGCCGAGCAGGATCTTTATTTTTATTTGAACTACAAATTAGAAATCCAAGATGTAAAATTTGAGAAGAAACAGTTTAAAAAAGTCATCAGATGGGTTTTCACAGAATTCCCGACCATAAACACATCTGAAACGCTTACTCTAAAGTTCTGGGATGCTGTGGGACTAAGATTATACAGTTTGGAAAAGAATAAGAAGTCCAGCTTAAAACTACGCCCAATATTTTGGATGGCATTACAATTTGTAACATTGGAGAGTGAAAAGCAAGCTAGACAGTCACAAAACACCTCAGAGCATAGACAGAGCCGACCGCAGGCTGCAGCAGAAAGAAAAGAGGGTGGGCAGAGATTCCGAGACCCCATCCCTGTCTCCAACTCACCCTGAAGCACACCGACCCCAGGAGGGCAGGTGGGAGACGGCCAGGCCAGCTGCTCCCTGTCTGGTCCCCCTTCCCCCATGAGGGAAACAGACTGGCCCTGGCCAGACCAGTCTGCAACCCGTCTCTCCTTACCCCCCTAACCTGACGGATTCCCCTCGGTTTCCTCTCAAAAGTAACCCAAACACTAGGTGCAGCAAGTTAAGATAAGAAGTGTTTATAATTCTTTTCTCTGGTCTTCTCACAGCCTTTCCCAGAACAATGCCTGGGAAAGTTATCTGTTTCTCTCTGTGACCAGAGAGCTGCCACCACAGGTTCCCCTTTTGTGTTTAAAGAGGAAGGCGGCGTTTGTAGTCCTCTGCAGGGCCCTTAGCAGAAAGGAGAACAAACACAGCTCAAGAGGTTCCCTTAGCAATTTGCTGGTTGCCAATCAGAACCTCAATCAGATGCTGCCTTAGAATGGTTAGGGAGATTCTCTATCTGTAGAGTATCAATCTCTATCATATAATTGAGACAGGGTTTACAGCATGAGAAAACCAAATAACAATGTCTAAAGTCTCTTAGGAAAATAAAATGAGTGATCATTGCTTTAAAGTCCAAACAGCTGAATATCAGGAGAAGGTCCATTAGCTGGAGATGTTGATCTTGACATCACTGAATGTCCTTCTTGATCCTGAAACAGAGAACAGCTGAAGAAGGTTAATAGGGACATCATACTATGATGATGACAAAAACTTTGTTGACAAATTGCTTCTATATGTTTCCAGACACAGGTGTATCCTGGTTATGAGCATGAGGAAGCGTCAAAGCAAAACCAATGTGTGCAATGAAGAAGAAACTGGCAAAAATTAGGAATTAATCAGATAATGCACATAATCAATAGCACATGTGACATTATATAATTATCAGGCACTATAGCACTGACTGTTATCCCAGAGTCTGCAACAGCTGATAAACCTCAAATCAGCAGAGAGTTGGAGAATCATGTCCGGATCATGGTTTTCCAAACTCCCCTTGAAAGTAGGCTCAGCTGTCACATATATATGGTCAAATTGCCGAGCCAAAATGAATTGAATACTTGGATGCAGAAAACATCTGGGTTAATGTCGTCGGATCCAGGTAGAGTCAGGGCCTGGCCACAGCCCAAGCTCTAATTGGTGGGTGTCACTTAACACATTTAAAACAAGGCTCTTAAGAATAGCCGTTATGAGTGAATGAATGGTTCAGATATCCTTTATCTTATTTCTTCATATGTGCACTCTGGGCTTTCTGCTGGTTGGTGAAATAAACAGGGCAGGAGACTTTTCTCCTTTTAATGCCTTTATTAAAAGTGATCAGCTCAAGATTGGGAAGCCCGACGGGTCTGCAGTCTCCGTCGTCTCTCCCAGGGTGACTCAGAGGAGGAGGATATGCGCAGCTTTGTCCACTAGGGGCAGAGCTGGGGGTCCCGTCCTCATGGGAGCCTTGGGCGTAACCCCGATCTCGACTTTCCACTGCCTCCCGGCTCCGGGTCTTGGTTTTAGATGATTTCTTTGCTCAGGGTGAGGGGCAACAAAGGTTTTCAGCATCTCTGCAGGCCTAGCACTCTGTTCCTCATGTCTAGACATCACTCTAATTTCTTAATTCTGTATTGGCTCATTGTTTTGGGGGTCTTTTTCGGTAAGTTTGACACTTCCCATGGCATGCTGGTCCCAAAGTTATTTGGCATCTTCTGATGCCCCCCTCTCACGTCCCGTCCCCTCCCTTCACTGTCCGGGGAGAAGAGCCATTAACTTAGCCCTAGCCAGGGCCTTTACTGATACAAAAGGAGCAATTAGTTACAACGACCCGTGATTACAATAACAAAACAGGTAGAATTCCACCTTGGTGACAACTAGTCTGACTGGTTTGCAACTCTTTTTCTTCCCAAAAAAAAAAAAGGCAGATTTTTGTTTATAACAGTTGGATTTGCAGGATTACCTTTTCTGCCTGTGTTTCTGTGTAAAATTGTGATCAAATTCAGAGGTGCCTGAGAAAATCTCTGGAATGCCATGGCAACAGCCTTTAACTCAACCAATTGGGGCCGAGCTTGATTCGTGGCTTTCCAGTACTTTGAGCTATCAGTGAAGACAGTGGTGTCTGTACCTCTTTCCCCTTTTTATTGAAGGCAAGAAGCGGGGCGGTGACGCGGATGCCACCGCTCCATCCTGCTGAGCCCAGATCCCTGTGGTTTGTTCCCTTCCCCCAGCTTTTCACGTTAGGAGGGGGAAAGGAAGGAATGCAGGAAAGGCTGGAGAAATCAACTCCACCCAACAATGCTGCCCCCTCCTCTCCCCGCTCCCTCCACGGCCACTGGTCTGTGTTGGCAACTGGAAAGGAGGGGCTTTCTAGGGAACATGAAATTTTGCCCTGGACTTGGGGTCCCTGGCACAGCCCGTACCCGCTCCAGGATGAGCGAGTCACTCCCACTTTCTCCTTTACTGCTCGCCCCCACGATGCAGCCGATGTCTCGTCCATCTCCCAACTTTCCGTCCCTTCCCCCGCCCTTCCCAGTCATAGAACAAGCCACAGCCTTCCAGGACTCCGCTCCTTCCATCCTGTGAATGACAGTGGGACACGTGGGGTGCTCCGAGGCACAGCAGGGACCCCACAGAGCAAGGGCGGCCCAGTCCCAGGGAAGGTGCTGATCCCAGAAAAGCGCTGATCTTCAGATTTCCCAGCAGGGCCGTGCTGGCGCTCAGCTGTGAGGGCATGCCCCCGCAGAGGGACAGGGTGTTGGCGTTCGCTGCTGTCCCTGTCCATGTTCCCTGGCAACCTGAAGGGAGCAGCGGGGGGCGGGCCAGCTGGGAGTGGCGAGGCAGGCTGGGGATCTTCTTCAGCGTCACAGTTCGCGTCCGGGACGGGAGCTGGGCCAGCTCGAGGCAGCAGAGCCAGCGGGCGCCACTGCCGAGGAACCAGCTGCAGGCTGCAGGACAGTGAGGCTGGTTGTGAGCTCCAGTGAGGGGGTGCCGGCCGCTGGCAGAGCTGCGGCTGGGGGTGTGGCGATGAGCTGCGGTGTGGGGGGGCCAGCCACTGGCGCAGAACCGGCTGCATGCTATGGAACAGAGGGACTGTTTGCAAGTCTCGGGACGGAGAAGTCAGCCACCGTCGGCGCAGCCGCTGCTGATGAGGGGGGGATACCCGGCAGGAATGCCATAACTGGCAATGAAGGAGCTGTCGGTCCTTTTTGCGCATGCGCTTGGAAGCCGGGAGAGAGCGCCGCTGGCTGCGTTGAGGGCGATGCACCCCTCACCCGCGGTGCGGGGGGAAGAGGAACCAGCAGCGGGAACAATGGGGCCGGCTGTCTGTAAAAGGGTCATTCCCCAGCTGGCCGCGGCGGAGAGGGGAGTGGGGTTGGCATGCAGGGCCAGCTGGCTTGTGGAACAGGGAACGCTGGCACCGGCAATCGGAGCAGGGCCGGCCGAGACAAAGGTTCGCCAGCTGCTACGGACGGAGCGGGGAAAACCCGATCTGCTGATTGTGGCAGGGGCACTCCCGCTGCTGTCTGCGGCGCTGGAGAGGCCAGGGGCCGCCCTCGCGGGCAGAGGCGCTCCTCCAAATCCAATTGGGACTTGGCTACCAAGGTGGATTCACTTTCCCTTGGGGTCCAGCCCCGTATTGCTGTGGAAAGGACTCCCCAAGTTGGTATTAGTCGAAGCACGGTCACATCTCCCCTAGTGACCCCCTCCCATAGACGATAGCCAAGAGCATCCCATGCCCGTGGAGCCAGTGCGGTTTTCAGATCTACTGGGAAACCATGAACTTTGGCCCAACTGAAAAGATTGTAGAGAGCGTCTTCTGACACAGGAAGTCCCTTATGAAGGATCATATTGAGACAGAGTAAAAATCCCCCAGAGTAGAAACCCATTTTGATTTAGGTGAAATGTACATCTTTAATTCTGTAGCCTGCCTGCAAAGCCTAGGCTAAAGGGAAAACTGCTTCAGTGAAGGACAGAGATAAGGAGGAGACAGCGGGAGACAGATAAAGAAGAGACAGAAACTGCTGCGGGAGCAGGGCAACTCGACCCAGAAATTCTTTCTGATAAAAAGAACTAGCGGCAAATGTCACTGCGAATTCGTAAAAATGAATATGTATGAACCTATTGTGAAATTGTATGCATATGCATTTGTAAGGGGGATAAAAGGAGGTCTGGAGTTCACAGAGGCACGCATGTCATTTTAGGGGAATGATTCCCACATGCAGTCCAGTGCCGTAATAAACATACCGGCTTTACAACTTTCACAAAGTTGTGGAGTTTTTGGCTATATCTCCGCAAAACAATATGTCCCCACACTGTAAGGGTTACATGTTCTGACAAAGAAATTCGGTTGCCCGTTTTGAAGGCAACTTTTTCCAATTACTGCAAGCCTACCCCGGGATGCAGGCAGTGCTATGTTGGGAAATCTGTTCCCTGTCCCAGCTCCTAGGCTATGAGGGCAAAATCGCAGTCCTGAAGTGTGAAAAATGCCAATCACTTGTTTTTAAAATTTTAAAAGTTTAATAAAAATAAAATGGTTATAAAATAGTAATATAATTAGAGTAATAAAAATTTGGAAAATTAGAATTTAGGACAATACGAGACCATAAAAACAAAGAGTTACAGACAGTCTGGGTACCTTTTCTGGGCAAAATAAGCCCGAAAAAGGACACCTGTTAACGGAGGATTAACCCTTAAAAGCAATAGCCTGTTACATATTCATACACCTCATAAATGATGCATAAATTCCATTCAAACAAAGGATTCTGTCTGGTCAGTGTCAACTTCTTCCTCTGAATCCCAACAATGTCTTCAGGGCTGAGCGCGGCAAGAAGAACTCGATAAGAGAGCAATAAATTATTTTCCTCTGAAAGATTTAGGTGTCCTGGGGCTGTTATCTCAGTGTGAGTCCTCTCTAAAAAAAAAGTGTCTTACATAGCATAGTTTCTATTTTAACATTATGTTATAACCTAAAACGGTATTTTACACACTACTTAAGAAAATTAATACAGCATAACTTTCTAACATAACACATATAATATTCATTTTAATATTTGCAAAAAGCCAATCATAAAATATGCATTTTTCACATGAAGGGACATATCTTCTACAGGAAGACGCGGGGAAAGGTCGCTGTTACCTCTCCGGAGGAACAGAATGCGTTCAGATGTGAGCAAACTGCACAGGCGCCGCAAGGTCCCAGTGGGGGTCCGAGGCGTATCCACCCGTCCTGTGACTCCACGAAGGGTTGCCGGATCCAATTTCCACGAGGGGACCAGACCCCCTCGTCTTCAGTCCAGGCTGCATACACATCCAGGGTCTGGTGTCACCAGACCCCTGGTTCATCAGTTTCAGCTGCAAACACGTTCGGGGTCCACCAGACCCTGTTTCTTCAGCCTAGGCTGCACTGAACGTTGGCAGTCATCAGATGTCGCTGTTGACTCAGAAACTACACAGATAAATGGGCAACACCCTCCATACATTCACAGAAGGCTAATCCCCCCTTATTAGGGCCCATTCCTTTTTATATTCTAGTTCACTACAGGTGGACCTGATTGGTCCTTTAATCAAAACACCATCACCATTGGCTAATTAAGAAACCACCCTTTTGGTAACAACCTTACTGTAAAAATCACGTAGCACATGTTAACATAATCCCAAACACCAGGTGCAGCAAGTTAAGATTAGAAGTGTTTCTAATTCTTTTCTCTGACCTTTTCACAGCCTTTCCCAGAACAATGCCTGGGAAAGTTATCTGTTTCTCTCTGTGACCAGAGAGCTGCCACCACAGAGATCACTTAAAAAATCATCAGCAAGGGTATCAGCAAAAGCCAGATTTACTATTAAGCAACAGTATGATAAAGTTCATTGGCAAGATTCACTTTACTACTTACAGGGCAGTTAAGGCAGCAAGGAAAAACAAGCAACAGCAAAACCAAATAAAATCCAGGCAATTAAAACAGAAATGAACCAAGAGCTATCTAGGGGGCTGTGTGTATGTGTGTGTGTGTGTGTGTGTGTGTGTGTGTGTGTGTGTGTGTGTGTGTGTGTGTGTGTGTGACAATAGGATAGTGAGAGCAAGGATAAAAAGGAATATGGCCCAAAAGATGAACAGCACTCAAACTTCACAGTACTTTAACTGAGCTTATACCTTAAACCCAACAATTTAACCAAGGAACAACACTTAACTTATAACTTAGGAATAACACTTAACTTATAACTTTGGAATAACACTTAACAGTACTTAACCTAACTTATGACTTTGAAGTCAAGCAGTAACATAACAGAAGAACAACACTTTGCAGTATTTAACTTAGCTTATAACTTATGACTTATCCTTATGTCCTGGTTTAGGGCAAATTTGGTAGAAAACCTCAAAAAGGGGGCCCCTCCAGAAAGCAAACCCACACAGCCCCTCCCCCCAACTGGTTCAGGAAGGATTCCTCAGAAAGAAGTGGAAATAACCTGTTTATTTAACAGGCAAAACACCCCCCAGCACACAAAATGAACAATACCAGATGACACCACTCTTTCACCGCTCTGAAAAAAGATGACAAATTCAGAAAGTCTCTTCTGGGGGTGGTCGCTCTGTTATCAGTCCCTCTGGTGCTGAGGGTAGCTGCTGCAGGCCACAAGGTGCAAACTCTTGGTGTTTCCCAGGTCCCAGTCTGGAGCAGGTTCGAGTAGTTCCAAAAAAAAAGGGAAAGGAAAAACAGTCCAGGGAAAAATTCAGACTGCTTAGCTAAATTAACTAAGGAGTAGAAGCAAAAAGCAAGAGCAAAGCAAAAGCCAAGCAAAAAGCAAAAGCCGCACTATGCACTGCCCCCAACTCTGTGTCCCGCCAGCTGTGGGGGAGCAGGCTGATAACAAAACCAAAACAAAACATTCGCTCTTCAGAGCCAGTCTTGAAGGCACAGAACATAATATCCAGCATAAACAGAACACAGGAATGGGGATACAAGCATCATAACGTCACCCTAGAACAGCTTACGTACAGGCCTAACTTACTGAGATATCTAAGGTACTTAAACATCTAAGAAAGCAGCATTTCTCTCAGATTTGCTACAGCATATGCACACGTGCATGCACACAGACACAGAGTCAGTGCAAGCAAGGTACTTGTGAAAAATTCCCCTCAGAGGTCAGTGAAATACTCACTTTGGATTCCTTTGCATCTCCTGACAAGCGAAGGGTCAGGCCTCGAGGAGTGGGGGTACCAGCCCAGGAATCATTGTTGTTTGGTGATCCTCCAAGTATAGCAAACTTGAGAGCTCGCTAGCTCTGAGAGGCGTCCCACTCAGAGGGAGATTGCTGTGGTCCAGGGGAGCTCAAAGGGTCTCCTTTTGGACTGCTGTTTATAGGGCTGCAAGAGAGTGGGCTTTAGTTATAAAAATGTTTCATCCTGGCCACAGTTTGGGTCGGCACTTTCTTTGCAAATGTGAGAACAGGAATGTTATACTGTTCAGGCAAAAAAAATATTTTCCAAGGCTGTTCATGAGGAAAACAGGAACTGGTTAGGCAGCAGCAGTTCCTGGGAGCAGACAGTATTTCTGATAAGCTCCAGAAGAGCTGAGCCCAGCTGTTGCCTTTTCAAGGCTGAGGCCTAATGAGCATTTCTCAGATCACAGTGCAGCCTGGAAAAAGGAGGGGGAGGGCAGGTGCACCACCACAGCGTCTCAATTAAAAAAAGGATGTTGAGATGCTGGAGCATGTCCAGAGAGAGCAACAAGGCTGGTGAAGCATCTGGAACACAAGTCCTATGAGGAGCTGACATGCTGATATGTACGTGATGTTCGTATGTTTGAGACTTAACACACAACAAACCACTCCACATTTCCTCAGCCAAACAGCCTGGTTTATTGCCTCCATGTCGCCTTCTGTTTGGAAGGCGAGGCGACCTGGTTTCAACAAGCAGCACGGCAACCCAAACTCTCCAGGGTCACTCGGGCCAGTAACACACGCAGACACCAATGTGGTGGATTGTTAAAAGGCATTTATTATCTCTTCTCGAGGGGTTATATAGACAGGGGTTTCTCTACGTCAGAAAAAGGGGTCGTGTTATGCTTTCTAGGGTTAGTACGGAGTGGAAAGTTACTGGCATCTCTATGTTAGAGGGGGCTACATGCTTGGCTACATTCCGGGGGTGATCGTTATCTTATCTCTGGAGAACGGGGGGGAGAGGGGTTTCTCTATCTTTCCGTAACAGCCCGATATCTTGCGAAACGCCTGTCCCTGCCTGCCACACCTCCAACATCCTTTCATAGGCAATTCAAAAACTCCCGGTGCTACACAGACATTGGTCTCCTTTCTGTGCCCCCAGACTCTCAACCAACCAAATGCTTGCATGTTAGGAGAGTTGCCATTGGTTGAAGACTCAGTCAGTCCAGAGGCTAGTTCATGGAGCTGGGCTGGACTTCTTATCCCTAACTGGATTAATGCTAACTACAGATCAGCTTGCAATGCAGCAAGGAGTGGCTGAGAGAGCTGGGGTTGTTTAGACTGGAGAAAAGAAGGCTCAAGGCAACCTTGTGAAGTCAGTAGAATGAATATGTATGAACCTATTGTGAAATTGCATGCATATGTATTTGAGAGGGAGATAAAAAAGAATCCGGAGTTCCCAGAGGTGCACATGTCATTTAAGGGGAACATTCCCCACATGCGTCCAGCGCTGTAATAAACATACCGGCTTTACAACTTTCACAAAAGTTGTGGAGTTTGTTTGCTTCCGCAAATCAGTGGTATCTGGAGTTTACTAATAAAGCCTCTGTTCTGGCCTTATTCTCAAACAGTGCAAGATAGCTCGGGAGTCCAGTCCCCAGGGAGACAGGGTGCCCGAGAGCCAGCTAGCTTGAGGCCAATGCCGCGGGCTAACTCCCTTAGCAAGCTCGGTAGTGATAGTGATTGCAAGTTCTTAGGATTTCAGCTCTTGCTTGCTAGGTAAGTTTGCCCTTGGCTTAGGCTGCAGCAGATGGCAGAGAGAGAGGAGAAGGAGGCGTTCTGGGGTTCCTCAGTGATGGTTTTATTGAGGGGATCTGCGAAGGGTCCAGCGACAGCTCTTCTTCTGTCGGATGGGCTAAAATATGCCCCTTTTATAGGTTTCAGGGGGATCCAGATTTGACCAATAGTAAGGGTTAAAGTAACATAGCCTATAGGGTTACAGAGATAAGCTTTGGGGCGGAGGTCAGAGAGACAGGAACTTATGTTGCTGTCTCAGCATTCCTATTATTCAATTCTCCATGGAGCTTTACCTATGTCCATGGGGTTTACTACAGTTTACCCCTCATTAGAGCAGTTCAGTGGACAGTCTGGACCTAGTTTTTTTTCCTGTAATGTCCTTAGGGAACCAAACTCGGAAATGGTAAATGTCTGAACAAAGTCTATCATTTGAGACTAATATAATGTAGCAAGGCCCTATATTAGCCAGACAAACTGCTTAAGTCACTGAGAAAACTTAAGAACTCAGACTTTCATACATGACTTTTGCTGAAGTGAGGCTTTGAGTGCAAGAGTTTGGTCCAGAGATATAGCAGACCTGGTAAAATAGCTGATAAAGGAACAAACAAGTGATAACACAGTCAATTACTTTTTACTATAAAAGCCCAATCCCATGTTTCAATGGGAGGGTGTCTAGGTTTGAGAAAATTTAAATAACACTCTGGAATGAGTTGCCTCCCTTTATAGGTTCAACCAATCCTTTCCACCAATAAGGGATGAATGTGAGTAGATATAAGTGAAAAAATAGCAGTTTACTAACAAGCAGAACAGCAACAGGCAAAAAATAGTAATTAACTGCTAGATACAAAATTGCTAAATCTTATGGGATGCCACTCCCTCCCAAGGTTGCATGGTTTAAAGAACAAAGGGAAAAATTGTGTCAGTCTTCCCCACCTGCTCTGTTTACCTGTCCAGTGGCTGGAGCTCCAACTGGTTTTATCCGGGTCAAGGGGCTGGAATTCACAGAGGGACTTCGCCTTTCTCTCTGCAGGGCATAGCAGGAGCAGTCAAGGCAAGGCATCTGGGCTGGGGCTGCTTGTAGTTTTCTTCCCTTGAGTGGGTACTGCTGGCAAGTTAGAGCAGCTTGGACTGGGGCAAGGGCAGCCCCACTCAGCATGGTGGCAACATGCAGGCACCAGTAGAATTTGCCCCAAGGCAGTCCAAGACTGTTAACTGCAGCCTCCAAGACAAGAAAAAAAACCCAAAAGAGAAGCCAAAAAGGTAAAGCCTTGGCTCTATAGCAAGAAACCAAGAGCCAAACCAAGTGGCCAGAGAGAAAGAGCTCTGCCTGAAGCAAAGATCATGAGTCCAGAGAGGGAAAACTCATGCAGCAAAAGAGAGAAAAGAAAAAAAAAATGGAGTCTCTCCCTTATGCGAAGACCATCAGGTGGAAGAAGGAGAGATTGAGTTCAGGTGTTTCAATCTTTTAAAGGACCACGGGAACCCCCGCCTGCCCTGAGAGCCCTGGTTCCGTTTTCTGGCTGCAGGGTCTTAAAGAGACAGTAACAATTTTCTGGCATAGATAGATACAGACTACAATAGCATTTTGGGTTACCCATGACAGAAGGTTTGGAGGGGGTGTGTGGGTGAGTCTGTCTGTGTCTGTGTCTCTCTTGGGTGGGGATGCCCCTTAAGATTATTCCTTGAGGCTGAATGAATTACTTTTGCCCATGGTTGTTGGTATGGGTAACATCAATCTCTACTTAATAATTGGTTTTGCTAGCTTTAATATAATTGCTTAAAAAAATACTGCACTATACTATACTAATAGTTATAGCTACCTTACCTACACTGTGTAATAGTCTGGTTAAGATCTTTTAGTCTAATCATTATAATAAATCATTTATCCGCTCTCCTTGTAGGGATAGTCTCTGGATGAAGTCATAAATCATAGAGCATCCCAAGTTGGAAGATACCCACAAAGATCATCAAAGTCCAACTCTTGGCCCTGCACAGGACCACACCAAGAATCTCATCATGTGCCTGCAAGCATTGTACAAATGATTCTTTTACTCTGGCAGGCTTGGTGCTGTGACCACAGAATCACAGGTTGGAAGGGACAACAGTGGGCCATCTGATCCAACCCCCCTGCTCAAGCAGGGTCAGTCCTGGAGCACATTGCACAGGATGACATCCAGATGGTTCTTGAAGATCTTCAGTGAGGGAGACTCCACACCCATTCTGGGCAATCTGTTTCTGTGCTTGGTCACCCGCAAAGGAAAGAAGTTCTCTCTCATGTTCAGGTGGAACTTCCTGTGCATCAGTTTCTGCCCATTGCCTTGCATCCTAGTGGGTGGATTCACCAGGAAGAGCCTGGCTCCACCTTCTTAGCATCCCCCTTTAGATATTTATAGACATTAATGAGGTCCCCTATTAGTTGTCTCTTGAGGCTGAACAGGCCCAACTTCCTCAGCCTTTCCTTGTAAGAGGGATGATCTAGTCCCCCAGTCATCCTCGTTGCCCTCTGCTGGACCCACTCCAGGAGCTCCATGTCCCTCCTGTACAGAGGAGCCCAGAACTGGACACAGTATTCCAGATGCAGCTTCACCAGGGCTGAGTAGAAGGGCAGGACCAGCTCCCTTGACCTGCTGGCAATACTCTTTCTAATGCAACACAGGATTCCATTGGCCTTCTTGACCATTTCTCCAACCTGTTGAGGTCCCTTTTGAGGGGCAGCACAGCACTCTGAGGTATTGGCCCCTCCTCCCACTTTTGTATCATCAGTGAACTTGTTGAGAATGCATCTACCTGTGACGGCTAACAGCTGGCCTGGAAGCCTCACAGACACAAGGAACCCTGACCTTAACTTGATCAGCCTATAACTGTGAAAGAAAAGAAGTGGACATCTTTGGGGAGGAGGGCATTTAAGGGCAGAGGGACTTGGCTGCAGGGAACAGACATCAGCCAATCTTTGGCAAGCACATACTCAGGCAGCTATTGGTCAGTGAACTGGGTGGTAACAAGTTACTAACCAATTGGGATCGAGTGTGAGATTTTTGAAAACCATATAAATGTGAGTTATGAACAGTAAAGTTTGCTGTTTCTGCATGAACCTTGGAATGTCATGTCGTGTCCATCTCAACTACGACATATGGTGACCCCGACGTGATTGGTAACAGCCAGACGCGTGGAGAGCGGGGAGATGGAGCCCAGCAGAGAAGGGCAGCGTGGAAAGCTGTGAAAGTCCAGATGTGTAAATAAGAAGGTGACCCACTGGGGGCAATCGACCTTTCCGCAGAATGGAGAGTAGCAGCCAAGAACTATGGGGGGATGGTGTATCCCAGGAACAAAAGAATGTCGCAGAGACAGTGGAACAGATTATAAAGAAACATGGCAGGAAAGTTGAATCCACAGATTTGAACAGACTCTTGTTCTGGGCAAAAGACTGTGATTCAACTTTAGATGATACCAATGTTTTTGACCCTTGGACATGGGACACTTTAGGGGGATGCTTTCTGGGTCCGAGTAACACGAGGCGGCGCAGCGCTAACAAAGCTTTTGTGTCTGTGGTGGACTGTGTGAGAGGCACTCATGGCGCATGTGGCACCCACAGCCGGGACGGAGAAGGACGCTTGTGCCACCGCGGCAGCTGTGCCGACTCCTTCTGCGCCACCAGCAAATGACCGTAAGTCTGCCACGGCTGTGGGTGGAGAACCAGATGGCCCCTGGTCCCCCGATCCATTTGATCCTGGAGGGGAGCCAGACAGTATCGTAGAAGAGGTCTCACTGCCCCACACCATGCAGCATCAGCTGGAGCCATGTCGCAGCGAGTGGCTGGAGCCAGGAGAGCCCTTTCCGATACCATGTTCCCTTCTCCATTTGCCCTTTGAGAGAGTGTAGCGGCGGTGGGAGGGGAGTGTGTGGAGCTGCGAGGGCACGGTGCTGCAGCAGCAGTGAGTGCACGGTACTGAGTACATGACAGCAAGTACATGGCCCCGCCAGCGACCACATAGCACAGCTGAACAGGTAACCCTTTCTTTGGGGGGACTGCAGCATTTGCACTGGCTTGAGCAGGAGCAGCTGCGGGCTAAGCATGTCATTTCTGCAGCTGGTCCATGGAGCTCTCCTGTTTTTACTATTCAGATGGCGATTGCTGCATGATTTGGAGGGGTCAGTACTGTTGTTGTGCCTGTGTTGCCACTATCCTGGACCCTTACTATTAAGATTGCCTTTTTTACCATACCACCTTGTGACCCCCTGCATTGCTCTGATTGCTTTTTGTGATAGATGCTCCTGTAATAATTCTAAAATGTAAGCTATCTTTTCAATCAGAAATCAACTGATATATTTTTTTAAGTACCATTTTCCTACTTGAAGAAACTGGAAGAATAGCTTCCACCTTTCAGCTTTCCTGATGTGGAAAAGGTTACCACTGGAATTAAAGACTGAAACCCTCTCATCCTGCAGCAACTTCTGACTCAGGGCTTGTTATCTTCTGAAACCACTTAGGAGTTAATATAGTTGCAATGTCCCAGGCCTGGATTTATACACCTTCTGTGAAGGAAAATTGGCAAATTTAAGTATTCTCAAGTAATTTTTTGCTTTTGTTAAAAACTAACTTTATGTTTTCACTAAATGACTGTTCATTAGAGAAATTTAAGGTTAGCTCTGTGATTGTAGTATATTTCTGGATCCACATAGCATTAATACATAAAGTTTTAATAAAGATTTGATGTAAGACAATTATTTAATCCTAATTATATTCATTCTTCGAATATATTAATAAAGGTTTGCTTGTAGGCATTTTAAGGAAACCCTCTCAGTCAAAGCTTGAGGCTCTGGCCAAGTCCTAGCCCTGGCTGACTGGGGATTATACCATCAGACCCAGGTATTTCTGCATTACAAGTGTAATCAAGTCACTATGACTTGTTGATTTGGTCTTACAAAAGCTGGACCCCCTTTTGAGGTGAACTTGGAAACCTTTTTCAGAAAAAGAAAAAACACCTTGTGTTTTTAATGAACTGTGATTTTTGTCAAATTTGTTTACTGGAGAGTTTCAAAATTATCTGTGTATACTGTGACAAAGTTATAATGGTGTTAGCTTTTACTACAACAATTAGAGATTTATATACCTAAAAATATTTGTAGCAATTAATTTTAAGCCCTTAACTAAGTCCTATAACCTTGAATTTTATCTGCAGGAGTTCTCTGAAGTTTAGAAATAATTGGCTCACAAAAATTTCACTGCACAAGCAGACAAAGTTATGTTAACCATGATCTTATCCATTGGCTTGCTTTTTACCCCCAAATCTAATAAGGTAAAAACTTATGGCACTTTTATATAATTGGTTTCTTACTGTTTTGGCCTTAAATATTTGTATTCCATTACCTTTAAAGAGCCAAACTAAATTCTGTTGTACGGACAATCTCAAGAAGCTGCCGGTTTGCTGGGCAGTTTGCCAAATTCTACGCTGCTGTCAATTTTCTGAGTAAAGCTGTACACTGAGAAATCCTAGTAAGAGCTATACTTAATATTTGCAATTACCATGATCTATGCTCAAATCTAAGTTTCACGGAAGCATAATGTGCTTGTCACACCCTTCTAATCCCTCCAGTAAATTCATGTGGCTGCTATTTCAATCACAGATTGTTCAAATTTTCTGTAACTGTCTTGCAATGATAGAGTCAAAATGAGTTTTAGCTGCTATTAATTTTCAGTTCTGTTATTTTTTAATTTAATATGAATTCAGTGTTGTTAAGATTAAGCAAAGTTAAGCTTCAGTATTGTTAGATCTGAGTAATGTTAAATTACGTTCTGTTTATTTGAAACCCTGTTAACATTAAGTGCTATTAATTTTGTGAAGATTTATTTCTGTCAAAATTAATTTCTATCAAGTTTAAGTGTTGTTTAGTCTAAGTTATTTTAGGTTCTGTTAAAATCTGCTTGTTTAAATTACAAGATAGAGTTATTTTCTTCTAGAGATAAGATGGAGCTGACTGAAGCAACGGTGATGAAACATTGGTGAACACATGTTTAAAGTTATAAGAAGATGCAGTTTGTTAAACCTTTGATTTCCTCACTGATTTGGCAGGTGTCAATGCTTTGCACTAGTTAATCAACATGATAATTTGTTGCAATCTCTGCTGTTTTATCTTCTATAGGTAACACAGAAGAATGAGTAATAATTCCAGATTATGGCTGTTATTAATTGTTCTCGGGTCGGCTGCTTTGATCTCTGCCCCGAGATGCTTGTCGGGTGGTCCTGAGGTGGCCCGCGCTCTTAAGAATGACTCTGGACTCTTCTATGTTCGGTCTTCAGGTTGTTTATTATTTCTTATCTAAAAGATTTTCTCTCTGCCCAGCTGAGATCCGCACAGCACGGCAGCCACAACGCTCTCCACTGCCCCCAGGCGGTGTTGTCCCTTTATACCCCAAACTACGTACATCATATTTACTTTAAATCCCCAATACCTATCACCTATACTAGACAGTGCACTTCTATCCTAAACCAATCCCCAAGTGCCAACATCACAGCAGAAGATGGAGAACAAGAAGAAGAAAGAAGAAGGATGAGACACGCCCTGATTCCTCCATCTTGTCCCCATAACCCTTATACCAAAAATCCTAAAAACTATATTTTCACCCTGTGAACACCTTGTAATTACACTATTCAAACGTGTGATTTTCCAGTCCTCATACCAAGCTGGCAATTCACTAGAAGGATCAAAATCAAGCCACCAGGTGTTCCGGGCACCATGCCAGGATCCCCAAGCCCCCCGGAGGGGTCTCCGGCAACTCTGAACATCCAGAGTGATGTGCTGACTTCCCACAAATTGTAAGCTGTTTAGTGTTTTTCTTTGTTTTATTTTCCTGTCATATATACATAAATGTCTAGAGAAATATTTATCTTGACTTCTTGAGACAATTGCTGCTGATGTATTGATCTCATGATGTGAATTCACTGATTTTTTCTAACAGGCATCATCCATAAGATATCACGTCACACGTGTGTATTGCTTTAGTTATTTGCAATTTGTCTATGGCACCATTGACTATTTAGCTTAAGATAGATAACAAAGTTGGCTATTTGATAAACTTTAACATATCTTTGTGTAATTATCTACAAGGCATATAATTTTGGGACCTCTTTTTTTTGTTCTCCAGCTGCAGACGCATCTCCTTGAACAGGCTCTCCAACTGTTCCCTGCGCTGGCTCTCTGCAGTCTTTAGTCCCGTCTCTTGTTTCAGCAGGTTTGCTATGGCTTGATCCAGTGCAGCTTCATGATTTTTTCATATTTTCAGCGTTCCAGGAAAAGATATCTGGGCTTCATCAAAAGCCCTATCCAAACTGATGGTCTTGTGATCTTTGTGGGAGAGGATGGAGCCCAAGATGCAGATGCAGTCCTGATGGTGGTCACATGACTGACGCTGAAAATGGTGGCAAGCATCAGCAGTTAATTATCCTACAGTAAAACTTTCATACCTTTCCTCTGTGAAACCCCACAGGCAGCATCTCACAACATGACTGGCCAATTGACTCTTTTGTGGTACATGTCCTTGTTGGACACAGCTGCGACCTATAAAGGGCAAGGCTGCTTCCACTCTTTGGTAATCAGATGCAGTCCCAGTCATTCTCACAGAAGCACTCCAGAAGTTTGCCGTGCTTGGGGCATCTCCTAATTGCTATTATTGAGACATTTGTTTTTAGGCTATGTTAGGGAGACCCTTCCAATTAAGGCCTGGGCTCTGGCCAAGCCTTGGCCCTACCTGGTTGGGAAGTATGCCGTCAGGACCCAGGACATCCCTCTGGCTGTCCTGAGCAGCCAAGACCCCTGCCAGGAGTCTCAGAGACCCTGGCACAGAGCCCAAAATGCCTGTGGTTTTGATTATGACCCGTGGAGCAAGTTACCAACCTTATATGAAGATCAGCAAGCCACAACAGTTTAAGTAGAATAATAGTGAAGTTATCACGGGGTGAAAAAGTAGATTTTGGGGTTTCTAGAATGGGGATTCAGGAGGCAAGATGGAGGGATCTGGGCATGTCCAGCCTTTCTCCTTCATTCTTCTTGGCCTCCATCTTCTGCTGTGATGTTGGCACTTACAGATTGGTTTAGAGTAGAAGCTCACTGTCTAACATAGTTGATAGGTATTGGAAAGTAATTATAAACATGGTATACATAGTTTTTAGTATAAAGACATAACACCGCCCCAGGGGCAGGCAGAATGCCTCTGACTGTCTTGCTGAGCAGACCTCAGCAGGACAGGAGAAAGAATTTTATAGATGAGATACAATAAACAACCTTGAGACTGAGAAATTAAGAGCCCTGACTCCTTCTTCAAGCGCCGGGCTGGGAAAAGAGACTTTCTAACTTCTCTTGGGGTCACTCTGACCAGCTAGAGGCCCTGACAGTATGCCAACAAACCAAGGTGTTTTCTGCACCAAAACAATACTCAAGACACTTTGACCTGCCATTTTGAACTTAGGACAGCTGGACCCCATTTTGAGGTGAACTTGGAAACCTTTTCCAGGAATGGTTATCCAGGTCCTCACTGAAAATGAGGTTTACCAGCTGCTGCAGACTCTGGGTGATGGTACAGCATTTAGAGAATTGATAATGCATTGTTTTCAATTACCATCCTATTTCACGTGTGCTACTAATTATGTATATTACCTGAGTTATTCCGGCTTAATGTAAGTTTGTTGTTTTACTACATGTATTGCTTTGTTTTAATGTTCCCTTCATACTCATAACAAGACACATGCATATTGTTTTTAAAGCAAAAAAAGGGGGAATATGATGCCTTAGGAACATTTAAATAATGCAATATTTACTCTAGAAATTTTGACAGCAGGTAATTTTAAATAATGCAATGTTTACATTAGAAATTTTTAAAAGTATCATCAAATTTGATCCCCAGCAGAGTGATGCTGCTCTGAAAATTTGCATATGCTACAAAAGGATCCCCAATTGAGCATGCAACAAGACCTAGCTGATTTACTAACCTAGGGAGAAGGTATGCATGTGTTTTATCACCAACAGGCCTGAAGTAGTTACCTGCTCATCTAAACAAACATCGATCGCCTCTGAGAAAATGAGTCCCAGAGAGAAGAAAAATGACCTAACCACCATCCAGCCCTCATGACCAAGACAGGAACAGAAGTAGGACTGCCAGAACATGTCTGTCTGGAGACTTACAGAGGCAGCCTACCAACAGAAACCTTGTGTCCTATTGCACTCACCATCAAAGTATTGTGTTCCTACTAACCTTCTTCAGTTATTCCCTGTTCCAGATTTCCAGAAAGACATTCAATAATTCCAGAATCAACATTTCCAGCTAATGGACTTCCTCCTGCCTAAACAGCATGACTCCTGAGTTCAAACCATATGAACTTTAGAACAGTAACCATTTATTTCCACTACTAGGAGACCTTGGCCATTATCTTTTGTTTTCCTATGCTGCACATCTCTTTGTCAGTAACATGAATGTATTTGAAAAGTTTTATTGATTGTGATGTCTATTCCATGAGAATTAGTTTGCATAACAATCTATTCTTGTGAGAAGACAGCTCGCACCTGTGGGGAGGAAAATTCTACCTGTGTGAAACATCCACTTCCCAGAAGACAAAAATGTAAACATACCTAGAAAGAAAAAAATTTGATGGACACGTACACTAGCCCTTACCAACCAATGAAGTGAGATTTAATGAATTACTGACCAATTAGATTCAAACACAGTGCCTTCAGCTATTCATATAAATATGAGCTATGTGAATAAAGATTCGGCTATTCTGCATGAAGAAACAGGTGTCTTGTCCATCTCTCTTGCGACAGCTAAAAGTTCACAGGCACAGTAGAAATTGAATTAACTCTTTTGGTATCAATTCCCCCCTTTGAAACTTCTCACATGCCTTAAAGTCATTTGATAAGTTTCAATTTGATTTCTATCTGTAGCTGCATACATTCTAGTAAGATCATGATTGATTATTTTTTGAGCACAACCAATGACAAGATTGATAATCAGTACAGTAATTACCACAATTACAATTGCAATTATGATGGTTTCCAGTATTTCAGGGAGCCATCCTCTCAGGGACCATTCCCCTATTCCTTTGAGAATTTTATTGAAACAATTAGTTTCAGAAGCCTTTTGGATAGTTTTGCTATCTTCAGCAACTGTTGGAATCCTGGATGCTGAGAATTTTAAACTTCCTGTGCTAAAAGGCACAGACCCACAAGAGAAAACTGCATTTGACCTGAGGCCATGGAACAGGCTTAGAAAATTGATTAATAGCACTGGGATTACAAGTGTCTAGTTGGTTAGAAATGTGTAATATCACAGGGTGGAAAACTTGGAGTTTGGGGTTTTAGAATATAGAAATAAATATTAAGCAAGATGGAGATTTTAGGGTGGACGCAGGTTGTTCTTCTTTACCACCTTCTTCCTTCTTCTTCATGGGTTTGGGTGATGTTTTGTAATTGGACAGAAAAGTCTGCATTGCGGGCTTCCAGGGATTAGTTATTGGGTTAAAAGGGAAAATAATCTAGGTGTCAGTTCTTAATTGGATAGTTTAGTCTTAAAAGACCTTGTAACAAGAGATAGTTAAGCATTTTGTGCCTTGCTAATGAAAGGCTGCTGAACTCATGGTTGTGAGGCTGTTTCACTGATAAGAAATAATAAACACCTGAGTCCGAACATGAACTACCGTCTCAAGTGCCTTCAGTCCCGACCTTGAGAAACTGATAAGCAACTTGACACTTTTTGTTGTTTTTAAAGATCTTCTGTTATATTTGGGATATGTTCACAACAGTGTTCTCTATCCAATTATAAATGCTCACAAAGTCCTTGTTCTTTGGCCAGCAATAGATCTAAGGCCAGTCTGTTTTGTAATGTCAATTTAGTATTTGCCTGAATTTGCCTATTTATAATTTGAAATCCCCTTTACGTGGCTTCAGATAGTTTCCTTACTTGCCAAGTTAGATTATCTAACAAAATTCTGTTTTCTAGAGCCGTGGGTCCTGGTAAGAGAAAACTCTGTCAGACCTATTCAAACTGTGTGGAGGTTGAAGGCCCTATCCATTCATCCTCGGTGTCTCTTTTTACCTGTCATGGTCTGAGAGGAAGTAGGTTTTCTGGGATATGTTGTGGTCACCAATAGGTGTTCAGATTTTAATATTGGCACCTGGTTTGGCCACTGGGGCATTGGATACGCCTCTGAGAACACAGGGGTTAAAAGCAGAGCTCTCCCCTGGGAGGCTCTCTTTGGATTTCCAGCGGGAAGAGTTCGGGTCTCTCCCCCGGCCCAGCTGCTGGCTGCGCAGGGGGAGGGGGAAAGCCATGCGGCCGTGAGGTAGGCCGGGGCCTTGGACAGAGATGGGGGGTAGGCCTGGCCTGAGGATGGAAGGGTGGAAGAGAGAGACACCGGGAGCCCATCGGGCAGCCGCCCCCCCCCCCCCCCCCCTGCCGGAAGACAGAGAGTGAGAGAGAGAGAGAGAGCCTGTGCTTGGGACTGTTATCTTGGAATTTGATATCCTGTGCGGGCCGCATAGCCCGGCCTGTGGAGAAGGGGGGGGGTTGCAACGAGAAGGAGTCTGGCTGCTTGTAGGAGCTTTTAACCCCTTTTTGGACAATGAAAACTTTGCAGAGCATTGACCTTTCCTGGAGGGGAGATGGAGTGGAAGATGAAGAAGGAAATGTGCAAGTGTGATGAAGGTCTGGGCCAGTGAGAGATGTGGGAGAAGAACCTTAGGTGGAAAGAGATGATGGAGTGGCTTTTTGCTGGACTCTTTTTGTATAGCCATGGACAGAACCATGTTTCCTTGTGATACAGAGACTGCATCCGGGGGGGGGCAATGCCTCAGAACCAAGAGGGTTCAGTGTTGGTACCCCTCGGCCCCAGGGGGTGACAAAATTTGGGGGGGACAGGTGTCCCGAAAGTGAGAGACTGTGCTTTTTTTGGAACTGGGCAAAGCATCCTTAAAAGGGGAACCCTAGAAGAAGCTCTGGTCCATGTGCAGTGGTGAGAGCACTGGGCATGGAAGGAAGATGTCACGACGGCAGATGTACTCCGGACGGTGCCACGAGTGACACAGAAACACACGAGGTTTCAACGGTGTTTCCTGGGGAAGCCTATGGTACAAGAAGGACTCCTCTCCTCTTGATGAACTGAGGATTGATTGTCTGAAGGGTGGTGCTGGACCGAGAGTTGGTGATTTGGGGGATAGATGTATTGGAGATTTGGTGGGGGGGAGGAGGAAATGTATTTGTAAGGTTTTCATTTTCCCTGTGTGTGTTCCTTTTACTTATAGTTGTAGTGCAGTTTATAAAGCTTTCTTTTCTTTATTTCTAAGTGGGGGCCTGCTTTGCTTATTCCTGGTCACATCTCACAGCAGACACCAGGGAGAGTGTATTTTCATGGGGGCACTGGCATTGCACCAGCCTCAAACCATGACATTACCTTACCCCAATATTTGGCTTTTATGGGGTTTCTTTCCCAACCTGGGCATAGGGTTAATAATCCTAAGGTAAGTTGCCAGGTGGTCAGTTCAAGAGTTAGGTGAGTAGTCCAATATCCATCCCAAGTAGCCCAAACAGTGTAACCTGGGGAAAGAACTTGCAGAGATTTAACACAAATCAAAGGTTTAGATTATACATCAGTGTGATTTGCCGATCCAGACATGATTCTACCCCCTTTAAGAATTTCCATTGTCCTTCTAAGGGCTTTGTCCAAGTATAGGGCTTGCTTCATAGAATTTGACATTCTGGCAAGTCTGAAACATTTTGGGTGTGATTTTTAGTAACACATATGTAGCCCCACATTTCTCTTCACAGAGAAAAGCAAGGCACAATTCTTCCCAAGAATATTCTTATCTCATTTGCTGTGCCTGTGTTTGTGCAAAAGTAGAATACAATATGGAGATTGTTTACCCAAAGTGATGGTGTTTTGTTTCCTTGGCCTATCAGGGCCAAATGTGTGTGTGTGTTGGGACTGTCAGCTGACAGTCATGAGATTCAGAGCAGTTGTGTGCAGGGTTGAGTGCTTGGCAGATTCAGTTTTAGATGTATAGAATAATATAGTATAATAAAGTAATTAATTAGCCTTCTGATAAGATGGAGTCAGATGCATCATTCTCTCTCCCCATGTCGGGGCTGCCTGCGAATACAATACATATAAATCTGACAACTTGGCTGCTAGGCCTCCTGAGGCTGCTGAGGCAAAATCTAGAAAATGTTGATTGAGACCATGGGACCCTCTTCGGCGCTCCTTACCTTTTTCCTTCCCCAAAAGAATTATATTATCCCCTGGCCTCCAAGCTGTTGGATCCTCAAAAAGGCCATCTCCCCATCACCTACATCTATCCTTCTCATTTAACTAGTGGGTAATATTTGCTTTTGCCATCTCCTTAGTCAGATTATTGTAGTGAATCATCATTGACATATCTATAAGGATAATTCCCCAAAGAATAGGTTCCCCTGCTGAATCTGGGATAGGGAGGCAGGCTGTAATGCTGGAAAGATTGTGCATCTTACCAAAACCTTGAATTAAAGATCATATTAAGTTTTCTTCAACCCTTCCCACCTAAAGATAAAAAGATTCCCATAATCATTAGTCTAAACATTTCACTACTCATCTACAGATATCTTTGAAATTTGCAGCCGCAGAGGTCCAGTGTTTTCCACTGTTCACTCTGAATCAAGAGCCTTCTTAATTTGATTGCAATGAATCCAGGATTTTTCCTTTCACTTTCACTGCCATTCTTGTAGGCAACAGAACTAGATAAGGTCTTTTTCAGTGTTCTTGAAGTGGTTTTGATGATGCCTTAAGTTTTAGCTTTCATATTGTTCAGATCCTGTACTGCATTAGTGTATTACTCTGAACTTCATATAGAGTGTTAGTATGTGGTAATCACATATCCTCTGAACAGAGAGAGACATAGCTCTCCCAGGATTTTCCTGGGAAGCTGTGAGAGGCTGTGAGAAAGCTCAGAGAAAAGAATGAGAAACAATTCTTATCTTCACTTGCTGCACCTGTTGTTGTGCACATGTGTTATGGAGATTTGTTTACCAAAGTGTGATTTCTTAATTGGCCACTGGTGATGGTGTTTGGATTTCAATTGACCAATTCGGTCAAAGCTGTATCGGACTGTCTGCAAGGGTGATAGGTTTTTTCATATCGTATCATATCGTATCGTATAATAAAGCGATTGATCAGTCTTCTGCAATCATGGAGTCAATGCTAATTATTCCCTGTTCAGGGGTTCGCTGCTACGATATTAGTAAGTTCTCTTCAAAGTTTGGTCAGACAAAACAATTCTTTCCCAAATGGGAACCAAGGTCATCATCTCAGCCTCAGGCCCAAAAAGTATAAACAAAAGCAAATTGGGAGGAGCAAACTGGGGGAAGATGACTTCATTACCTGAAGCTGTAATTAGACAATTAACCCCTGATATGCAAATAGATCAAAGTTATATCTATCTGAAAACTGGTGACTGTCGTCCATCTTGGGTGTAGCCTCTGAGAGCCTCCTGCACTGCCCAAGGTGTACCCTTTGAGGGCCTTTCAATAAATACCTACTTTATTTTCTAACTTTGTCTAGCCTCTGCTCTAGGTAGCCTCTCCAAGGTATCACTGATTTCCAGGTTTTGATGTATTTGTGATTCCCGGGGCTGAAATGAATGAACTAGGGTGTCTAGGGTAAGAAGTTCTGAAGAATGATAAATCTTTTTAGTTCATTCAAGGATTTCCCCGATGAAACTAAACATTGTTCTACTTCTTGATTCCAGATTTGTTCCTTGGATCCAGGGAAAGTTGTAACAGAATATGGTCTCCCAAACATCAACTCATATGGGCTCACCCTGAGGTTAGTTTGGGGGTTTACTCTAATTCGTAACAAAGCTAATGATCATACCTGTGGCCATTTCAAAGAAGTTTCCTGGCACATTTTGCTAATTTGTCTCTTTAGAGTTTGATTCGTTTGCTCAACACTTCCTCTAGATTGCGATCTCCATGGAGTATGCAAATCCCAACTAATACTTAACTGCTTACTAAGTTGCTGTAACACTTCACATATAAAATGGGGTCCCCTATCAGATGACATCCCTATAGGCACTCCAAACCTGAGTATGATCACTTCAAGGAGTACCTTGGTGACTTCTCTAGCCTTGTTGGTGCCTCAGGGGAAAGCTTCTGGCCACTCAGAAAAGGTATCTACTAACACAAGGAGATACCTGTATCCTTGTTGGTGTGGTAGCTCAGTAATCTCCATGAGTGTTTCCTCTTTTGGTGACACCCAGAGGTGGGTCTCTTTAAATTTAAAGAATTATATTTAAGACATATTGGACATTTTTCTGTAACAGACTTGACAGTTTTTGTCATACGGACACTGAGTATCTGAGTACATTGACTAGTCACCATAACATCGATTCCCCAGTGAGTTTGCTGGTGTTTCTCTGTAGCAGGCACAGGGCCTGCAATGCCTCCATGGCATTCAGCAGCCTAAGATAGGAAATGCCTAGTCATGATGACTGGACCTAAGAAGCCCCTCTTCTGCCTTCGGACCCTTGCTTATATCTCTGTACGACTATAGGTCACTTTCTCCTCGACCCTTACTATTGGACTGTTTTCTAAAACTCCTGTACCCTATATAAAAACCTGTTGTATTGCACTAAATAGTTTATTTAGTTGTTGTTTTGCACTGCGTGATGGGAAATTTGTACTGAGTATGGTATGTCATGTAGATTATTTCCCCTCTCCCATCACATGGTCTCTCCCTCATGCACCCCCCTGCTATACACCCTGGTGGTCTGTTCCCTGGTTACCCCTCCCCTCGCCCCTCCTCAATGGTATCCCATTGGCCGCAGTCCTCTTTCCCCGCCCCCATCCCCTCAGGTATAAAACTCCACTGCAGGTATGTCACGCCCTCTTTTCTACTTGGGTGGTCGCCGCAACCAGAAGCGTCCTGTCCCAAGCCAATAAACAGGACACTCGTCCCCACGTGGAGAAGAGCGCTTCTCGTCTTTGACTTTGTTCATGTAAGACCGTGTGGGCCAGGGTCCGAGCTAGCCGGATTGGACCCATACAACAGCCCCGGGATACACGGATTTTACAAAGACCTACTTTTGCTCAGCTTGGCAGAAGACGCTGTCCCTGAGAACCTTTGCAGAAGACTCCAATCAAGACATCTCTGTGGAACCTCATACAACCTTCTACTCTCTCTCCCTGCGTCTGCCTAAGGCACTTAGCAAGCAAAGAGCTAGAAATCACCTAAGAGCTGAAATCACTTAAGAGCTGAACTGCTTGCTAAGGTTGCCTGCAGCTGGGAGCTGCCTGGGAGACCGGACAGGCTGTGCTGAACAGGACTGCACCATCCAGACCTGTGGCAGCCAGCCAGAGATACCCCAAAACTCGGCCAAGGCACGCATTATTTCTCTTTTACAATTTGCAGCACCAGTTGTGGTGGGATTATGACCTGACTGATGAGAGTTACTAGACTTCCATCCTCTTTTTTCTGGGTTTTTAGATAAGTAGCTAATCTTAAATATGTTTGACTATATCCATGGCTAACTTCTGGAAGTGAAATAGCTTTCTCAGGTATTAATGCCAGGATGCCTTGTTGTGCAACCTCTCATGCAGCTTTATCTGCAAGTCTATTTCCTACACGAATCTGGGAATCCCCATATTGGTGCGCTTTGCAGTGTAGTACAGCCACTTCTTTGGGCAGTTGGATAGCATCGAGGAGGGACAGTATTTCTTGTTTATATTTAATAGGAGATCCCTGTGCTGTAAATGGACCTCTTTCTTTCCATATGGCTCCATGAACATGGACAATGCTAAAAGCATTTTTTGAGTTGGTCCAAATGTTTACTCTTTATCCTGCTGCCGGTTCCAAGGCTTTTCGTAGTGCTATGAGCTCTGCCCTTTGTGATGAGGTGTCCAAGGGCAGCAATGCAGCTTCTATTACATCTGTTGATGTGACTACAGCATAGCCGGCTCTTCGTTTTCCATCTTGCACCCAGCTACTTCCATCTTTAAAGAACTCTGCCTCTGGATCGTCATGGGGTGTGTCTTGTAGATCTGGTGGGCTTGTATAAACTTGCTCAGTTGTCTGTAAGCAATCATGGGTTAGCTGCTCTTCCCCTTGCATCCAGATGTTCAGGAATTGGGCTGGACTTACCACTGTGGTTACTTTCAACTCCCCATTTTTTTGCTCCATTAGAACAGTCTGATATTTCAGCATATGGTTCGGAGAAAGCCAATGCCCCCTTTTTGGCCTAATACAGTAGTTATGGCATGTGGAGTATATAGTGTTATTTTGTGTCTCAATTTCCTGGCCTCTTGGATGAGGAGAACAGTCATCACTAAGGGCTCGCAGGCATCTGGGCCATCCCTGGTTGACCTTGTCGGGTTGTTTTGAAAAGTACCCCACGGGCCTCTTGAAGTTTCCTACCTTCTGAGTCAGGACTCCAAGGGCTAGGTGCTGTTGTTCGTTCCAATTTACTTAACAGATTCCTCTTCCAAAAAGAGTAATCAGACACGCTGGCATATATAAAAGTTGGTGTGTATTCCTTTGCTTGTTAAATTTAAAATTAATGGTGTTAACGAATGGCCAGTTCTCTGCTTGCCTTGTTTCATCAACATTTACAATTTCTTGGCTTAATTTTCCTTGGTTTGTATTTAATACTGAATAAGTAGCTCCAGTGTCTACTAAAATGCAAATTTTCCTCAGATCTATGGTAATCAGCAGTTCACTTGGGGTTTCCACCCCCAGATCCCACTGTAATATATGGTAGGGATAATTCATGCTATTAATGTATGGTATAAAATATTGTGAAATCCAAAAGCATGTCTTTGACCATCCCGGATGGGAGCAGCTGTCTCTTTAGATTCAACTAGTTCCCGGACACAAGTTAAGATAACGACTGACGCCTTAACCTAAGAATAGAAGCTTCCAGGGTGATGATCACTGGTTTCCCGAGTCGTCGGGAGCCACCCAAGAGCGATTATCACCTTGCTGATTGCATCTATCAAGATAGTCAGCGGCGCCAAACTGATACATCTGAATACACGGCTTCCCCAGAGCCGATTGACGCCGATGGCACACCTGGACTCGGCCTTTGTCCAGCTCTGCACATGGAAAGAAACAGCAATGCATGTGAAGAGATACAAAGGAAATTTGGTCATCTTTGCCTCGGGCAGAATAAACTGTATAAAACCTCGTTGCAAGAACATGAAGCAGCGTGGGTGAACGGGGGAGACTCTGACACTCAAGGGGTCAGGTCCAGGTTCACCCGGTGTCGATCCCGGGCTCGATGCTGTCTCTTTGGCTGTGGTGGTTTCGAAGACCGAATTTTGGTCTCGCAGACAAATTAATAAATCTTTGCTAAATTTTTTTTATAATTTTGGCTCACGATTTGATCATTTATAACAATCTGGTGACAACCCGAATTGATTTGAATTTGGGGTTGGGCACCCCATCCCTCCCGGAAGGCACCCTGCTGATTTCAGCGGTCTGAGCGGGATTGGACTCCGTGAGACCAATCAAAAATCACCGAACCGAAACCAGAGCCACAGCCAAAGAGGGATAAAACAGGCCCAGCTCTCGGAAACTCGGCAAGATCCAGGGGATCTCCGAGCCCGAGGTGCTTTATTTTTCCACTCGGAAATTGACGTGTCTGAAGAATCCACGCGGGAAAAGGAACCGTGAGTATCGCATGGTTGAGTGGGGTGTGACCGAACGTGTGTGTGAGACGTGACTCTGTCACGAAGCGAGTGCGGACCCCACGATCGCAGTTCCACCATCCCGCGAGGGACGTGGTCGGTCAAGGGGAAAGCAGACGCTTTTGCTTAACACACCTGGGACCCAAGACTCGTAGGGAGTTTGAGGGGGGAAACCAGTCACGGTTGGGTCAGGAAGGGGAAAAAGACAGTCCTAGAAAATTCTAGGAGTCCATCTGCCTTCTGATCCGGAGAAAACAGGTAAGAAAACCAGAGATCAGTCGAAAAGTCAGTGGAATGGTTCTCCGCTTGACTGAGTAAGACTGGTGGCGTTTCGTAAGCTCAGGAAATCCACATCAGACAAAGAGTCGGGACTCGCGACGAGCGTCCCAGATGGAGGAGACAAGGTGAGGAAATTCGCAGGAGGGATTTTTGGAAAAATGGGATTGGGAAAGAGCAGGTTCCAGAGAAAACCCCAGGGAAAAATCTCCCCAGGGTCCCGGGAAAGTTCTGCCAGAAATCCCAAGAGATAGTCCATTGGGATGGATGCTAGAACATTGGGATGAAAGCCCCAGGAGAGTGGGCAGATCCAAAGGAGAAAATGATCAATTTTTGTATGGAAAAATGGGGAGGGAAGGAGATCAGAAAATACGTGGTTTGGCCGGTGTTCGGCATGTTTGAGGCATGGACATGCGAGTCCTTGTACAATCACGTATTTGATCGCCGCCTGCAGGATTTTGAGGAAATTGAGTATGCCGAAATGTGGAGGTACGCTTGTACAAGTTTATACCTGGTACGAGTCCTCCGATGTGCGGCAAACAGGGGAAAGGAATGGGAACCCTTGGACAATCTTCCACCTCCCTACCTTGTTCCTCCGCCCCAGCCCGGACCGACTCAGGCACCACCGGTGCCCGCGTTGCCTCTCGAGGCGGCGATCCCGCTGGGTCAGGTCTCGGCACCGCCGCTCCCACCGGAGCAGGATGCAGCGCCTCCCCTTCCACGTGAACAAGCGGCGGCACCTCCGCTCCCATGTGAGCAGCCGCTGCCACCGACCCTTCCCAAAACTGAAGAAAAACAGGTAACCATCCCCAGAGACAGCTCTCCCCCGGCCCATCGGACGAGGCGGTGAACAAGGAGGGCAACCACGGGAGACAGTAGGGATGAGGAACAGAAGCCCGGCTTCTTCCCTTTACGGGAGGTGCCGACGGCTCCTGGAGTGATCAGCTTCGTACACGCGCCGATCGACACCAGTGATGTGAGAGCATAAAAGAAAGAGATGGGAAAATTAATGGATGATCCTTTGAGGGTGGCAGAAAGGCTAGATGAATTTCTAGGGACCAGCACCTACACCTACGAGGATCTCCAAGCAATCCTGAGATCGCTGTTTAACAATGAGGAAAGGGACATGATCAGGCAAGCCACAATCAAAGATTGGGAAAAGAGAAACCCCAGTGGGGAAAGCGGGGACGAGAGGTGGCCAAACCAGAAACCGTCCTGGAATGCCCAGATGGAGGAGGGGAGGCAGAAAATGATAAATTTAAGAAATATGATAATTCAGGGTATCAGGGAAACGGTACCCAAGGGATAGAACATGAGCAAGGTACTCAGGGAGTGCCAAGGGAAAGATGAGACTCCCACGGAATGGTTGGAGAGGCTCCGCAAGGGTTTGAGAATGTATTCGGGGACGGATCCCGATTCTCTGATTGGGGCAGTTTTGCTAAAAATTCAGTTTGTGGCAAAATCCTGGGGGGACATTCGGAAAAAGCTAGAAAAGATAGATGGGTGGCAGGAAAAAGGGTTGCGGGAGCTGCTTCGGGAAGCCCAGAAAGTCTACATGAGGCGAGATGAAGAGAAACAGAAGATCCAAGCTAAGGTATTGGTAGCTGCGGTAAGGGAAGCACAAAAACAGGAACAGGGCAGAGACATGGCAAAGAAGGCGCCGGCGAAGAAACAGAACTCTTCCCAAGGAAAAGGAGCGAAAGACCAGAAGAGAGATTTCGAGTGCTATTACTGCAAGCAAAAGGGACACATCTGAAGAAATTGTCCCAACAAAGCCAAGGACCAGGCAATGTTTCAAGAAGATTAGGGGTGTCAGGGGTTTTTCAGTTTGGGGTGCAGAATACCGAGGGAGCCCTTGATAAAATTAAAAGTAGGACCCCACAGGCAGGAGATGTGTTTTATGGTAGACTCAGGGGTGGAACAGACAGCGGTGCAGCAGCTGCCGCAGGGGTGCTCTCTGAGCGACGATTCCATGATGGTAATGGGGGCAAAAGGGGAACCCTTCGAGGTTCTGATCATAAAAGATGTAGAAATAGAAAGAGAAAACAAAAGACGTAATAGAAAGAGAAAACAAAAGACGTACAGGAAATATATTACTGATACGGAATGCGGATTTTAATTTACTGGGGCGGGACATGATGGTAGCACTGGAAATCGGCTTGGCAGTGGAGAATTCCTGGCCCAGGATGAGAATGTATAAACTCACCGTTCAGGACAAAGAGAAAATAGACCCGAAGGTGTGGTATGTCCAAGGGGAAGCAGGGAGGGTGGACATAGAGCCGATTCGTGTTGAAATTGAGAGACCAGAAGACCCTATACGGGTCAAACAATATCCTATCTCCATGGAGGGGAGGAAGGAATTGAAATCGGTGATTGACGAGTTGATAAAGAAAGGAACATTGGAGCCGTGCATGTCTCGGCACAACACCCCAATCTTGGCTGTGAAAAAGACAGACGGCAGCTTTAGGCTGGTGCAAGATTTGAGGGCTGTGAATCAGAGAACTAATACTTTGTTCCCCATGGTCTCGAATCCTTACACTTTGTTGAATAACATTTCTCCTGAAGACACGTGGTACAGCGTGATTGACTTGAAGGATGCTTTTTGGACCTGTCCTTTAGCGGAGGGCAGCAGAGATTATTTTGCGTTTCAGTGGGAAGGTCCGGAGACGAATGGAAAGCAGCAGCTCAGGTGGACGTCGTTGCCTCAGGACTTCGTGGATTCCCCGAATTTATTCGGGCAAGCACTTGAGCAGGTTTTCAGTCATTTTGTACCAACGGAGGGGACAAAATTGCTACAATATGTAGATGATTTGTTGGTTGCAGGTCCAAGGGAGGAGGTTGTAAGGGTGAGCACCATTGAGCTTTTGAACTTTTTAGGGGAAAAGGGGTTGAAGGTGTCAAAGTCGAAGTTGCAATTCACAGAGCCCGAGGTCAGGTACTTGGGACATTGGTTAACCAAGGGCAAAAAGAAATTGGATCCAGAAAGGGTGGCAGGGATTATTGCCTTACCACCCCCGCAAACAAAAAGGGAGGTCAGACAGCTTTTGGGGTTGTTGGGATATTGCCAGCAGTGGATTGAAGGGTACAGCGAAAAGGTGAAGTTTCTATATGAGAAGCTCACCACAGACCGAATCAAATGGACAGAAAAGGACGAAGAAGAATTCAGGGGAGTCAAGGAAGCACTCACAGTGGCACCGGTGCTGAGCCTCCCTGACGTGAAGAAACCCTTTCAGTTGTTCGTGGATGTGAGCAATCACACAGCACATGGGGTGCTGACACAGGACTGGGCAGGGGTCAGGAAACCAGTAGGTTACTTGTCGAGGCTTTTGGACCCGGTCAGCAGGGGCTGGCCCACCTTCTTGCAGGTGATAGTCGCCGTAGCATTGCTGGTGGAGGAAGCTAAGAAGGTAACCTTCGGTGCACCGTTGGTAGTATTTGCGCCGCACAATGTACGGGGCATACTACAGCAAAAGGCAGATAAATGGCTCACTGATGCAAGGTTGCTGAAGTATGAAGCCATTTTGATTCACTCACAGGATTTGGAATTGTGGACAACAACCGCGCAGAACCCTGCGCAGTTTTTGTTTGGGGAAGCTTCAGGGGAGCTGGTTCATGATTGCATGGAGGTGGTGTAATTACAAACAAAGATCAGAGACGATTTAGAAGAGGAAGAGTTAGATGAAGGAGAAAAATGGTTTGTGGATGGATCGAGCAGGGTGGTTGATGGGAAAAGGAAATCAGGATACGCAGTCGTGGATGGACGAACAAGAAAAGTGATTGAAGCAGGTCCCCTGAGTGCGAGTCGGTCGGCACAGGCTTGTGAACTGTACGCGGTTCTGAGAGCCTTGAAGGGACTGAAAGGGAAAAAGGGAACAATTTTTACAGATTCTAGGTATGCCTTTGGAGTGGTTCACACCTTTGGGAAAATCTGGGAAGAAAGGGGGTTGATCAACACCAGGGGGAAGGGACTGATGCACGGGGAATTGATCCGGCAAATCTTAGAAGCTCTAAGGGGGGCGGAGGAAATTGCGGTGGTCCATGTAAAGGGACACCAGGCAGGAATTCAGTTCCGAACCAGGGGAAACAATTTGGCGGACCAGGAAGCCAAGACCACAGCACTGATGACGGTAAGTACCCCGGAAATTGAGGGGATCGAGGTCCCAGATGATCCTCCCCAGCCCTCTCAAAAGGAGATTGAATGCTGTGAAAAGATTGGGGGGAAATTGGAAGAAGGTAAGTGGAAATTACCTGATGGGAGAGAACTAGTCTCTAAAGGAGGATTTTGCGGAAACTGCACCAACGAACACATTGAAGGGCACAGGCCCTGGCAGAACAGTTTTTGAAATTTTTCGGGTGCAGGGGAATTTACAAATTGGCCAAACAGGAGGTACAGGGATGCCTGATTTTTCAGAAAGTTAACAAAAGGGCAAGACAGGCCATCCTGGGGAGTCATCCCATTGCATACCAACCATTTGAAAGAATTCAAGTTGATTTCACGGAGTTGCCCAAAGTGGGGAGATTCAAATTTGTGCTTGTAATCATGGACAAATTGACTCATTGGGTGGAGGCTTTTCCTAGCCCACGGGCAACGGCTCAGACGGTATCCAGAAAATTACTGGAGGAAATTGTACCCCGATACGGGGTGGTGAATTACATTGATTCGGACCAAGGAACACATTTTACATCAAAGATTATTAAGCAGATGGCTGATGCGCTAGGCATTCGGTGGGAATACCACACTCCGTGGCATCCCCAGAGGTCAGGACAAGTGGAAAGGATGATTTAGACCTTGAAAGAGCAGTTATCTAAATTATTTTAGAAACTCGGATGTCTTGGTTGAAATGCCTGCCTTTAGCATTGCTTAATATCAGGACGATGCCTCATTCAGAGACGGGGCTCTCATCGTTTGAAATGCTGTATGGGATGCCATATAGACATGGGATGCCGGTGGGACACCCCAGGCTTGAGGACTGTCAGATTCAAACATATCTGGTTGCAATCAACAAAAACTTGCAGGAACTCAGGAAACAAGGGATAGTGTGACAGTGGTCACTGGGGTTTTCAGGATGAAGGGAGAGATGTAGATCTGACTCCATATATAGAAGGCTTGATTTATTATTTTATCATATATATATATATATATTACATTATAACTATACTAAAAAGAAAAAGAAGGAAAGGTTTCCTCAGAAGGCTAAGCTAAGCCAAGAATAGAATAGAAAGAATGATAACAAAGGCAGCTCTCCAACCGAGCGAGAGAGCCAGCTCTTCTGTGACTGGTCACTGAACCAAAACATCCACAGGAGACCAATCACGGATCCACCTGTTGCATTCCACAGCAGCAGATAATTATTGTTTACATTCTGTTTCTGAGGCCGCAGCTTCTCAGAAGGAAAAATCCTAAAGAAAGGATTTTTAATGAAAAAGATGTCTGCGACATGTCACCTTTTTTTATTTAATTAAATTAAAAAGAAACATGTTTGTAATTTTCTCTGCTGTGCTCATGCAGAGGAAAGAACAAACACTTGACAGGTTATCTTTTGCCAATCAACTTCAATCAAGTGCTCCTGTGGAATGAACAGGGAATTTCTTCACCTGTAGAACACAAAACTCTATCATATCACTAAACAATCTTACAATATAAGAAAACAATATAAGAAAATGCAAAAACAATGAAAGCAAAGTCCAAGTCCGAACAGCTGAGTTTCAGGAAAAGTCCATGGACTGAAGATGTTCCTCTGACATATCTGAAAGTCCCTTTTGATCCTGAAACAGGCTTGCTGCAGAAAAATCCATCAATAGCTATCAAAAGTCCATTGATGGTCATCAAACAATTTCAAACAGCTTTGAGAAAATTTCTGGAATGTCCTGGCCACAGCCCTTTATTGAACCACTTAGGCTGAAGCTAATTTTTGGCCCTTCAATGCTTTTGAGCTGCTGCCCCCTATTTCAACTCTTTTTATTTAATTTTTTTGTTGTTGTTGTTGGAAAAACCAGCAGCAGCAGAGGGGCCTGAGAGAGACCCTGGGGGCCCTGACCCATGTGGAAGGATCAGGAACCCCGGACCTGGCCCACAAAACCTGGGGGGCCCTGGCCCATGGACCCAAGCCCAACGGCCCAGGCCCAGACTACCAGGCAGGCTCTGCATTGTCACAGACCTGCACCCTGCTGCCAGCACAATGGCAGAACGGGTGACCAAACGCTTCCTCCCCCCTCTGGGCTGGGGACCAAAGGCTGAACTTTCGGGACCCACGGTCCCCTCGCCGCTGGGGCGTGCGAGGGGCGGCAGAGATGGGAACCTGCAAGGAGGGACCCCCAACCCACCAAGAACGCTGAGCTTGAAAGCAGGCAGCCGGGCTGCACCAGCACTCAGCTGTCGAGCCACGCCTCCTGCACGGAAGGAGAGGCCGGCCACTGGAGCCGCTGCCCGGGACCGTCCGAACTCGGACCTGCCGCTGGGTCCAGCACAGCCGCTGACGCAGACACTGATGCGGAGGACGGGGCCCCCGAAGGTGGCAAAACCGCCCGGGCGGGCAGCTCCGAAGGCGGTCCCATGGGCTCAGCGCCGTTTTCAGCGGCGCCCTGAACTGGGACTGGCTCGGCAAAAGACGGTGAAGCCGCTGGGGGGGCATCTCCCACTGGGCTGGAAGCAGCAGCCGCGTCATATCCGAGCGCGTTGCCTAGCAACACTGGCGAAGCCGCGGGAAGCGGCGGAAGCGGCCAATCGCTCTTCTCCGCTGCAAGCTCCGACATCGGCACTGCGGGGAAGGCGGGACCTCTGGGAGGGCTGGTGGAGGCAGCAGGGCCGGCGGGAGCACGTCTCCCGCCGGGCTGGATGCAGAGAGAGAAGGCACAGGGGCGGTAGCAGCTTCCGCCCCTGGTTCCGTGATCGGCGACGCAGGCGCCGGCGGAGCCGAGGGCGGGGCTGCCCAGGGTGGTGGCCGCACCCGCCGGGCAGGCTGCGGCGGTGCCTGCAGGGCTGCCCGGGGAGCCGGCGCCGCCCACTCAAACTCCCTCCGAGAGCAGTGAGGGGGGGGAGAAGGCGGCTCCATCTGAGCATGCTCCGAAAATGCAGGAAAAAAAACTTTTTCGGCTGCAGGCGAAACGTCGCCCCCCCGCTGGGATCCAGGGGGGCTGGGAAGCAGCAGATCGTCTTCTTCCAAAGGGTCTTCTCCCGGGAGTGGAGCCTGCCCCTGCAGTCAGCTATCCACTGAAAGGAAGCTGCTTTCCGTTTCAAGACTGGGAAAAGCATTTTGAATGACGGATAAATCCGAGGGTATCCAAAATCTTGGCACCGGGCCATAATAATGACTTCCATGCATTCCCATACGTATGAATCCAAGGCATAGAGCACATTAGTGAAAAACCCATGGAACTTTGCCCATCGAAAAAACTCATAGAAATGTCTCTCCACCATAGGAACATTGTCCTCTTCACCCCATTTGTGCCAGAGGGCAATAAGTTTCTCCTCTGAGGGGGAGAAATGAACCTCTGCCTCTGTGGGGACCGTCACCCACATGTGCTGCCAAAAACTGCATAGGCCAGCATCAGCAGGAAGGAAAAAGTTAACAGTACCTTGTGACAGTGTCCACCAGGCTCTGGCAGGCTGCTTGGTGCGGCTAGGCTTTCCGAGCATCTTCCTGGAGGCTTTCCAAAAGGTTCTCTTTGTGGTCAGCCTTGCTGTGAACTCTGTCCAAACCAGGATCTTCAGTTCTTCAGCTCCTGGCTAGAATCCACTTCTATGGTCACTTATGAAATGACCATCAATGCCACATATTCGGGATTTACCTAAATGTAGCAATGCCCCTCTGGGGTCTCACCAAGTGATGAATGCCCTCTTCAGTCAAGGGGTCGCCATCTGTGACAGTGGTCACTGGGGTTTTCAGGATGAAGGGAGAGAAGTAGATCTGACTCCATATATAGAAGGCTTGATTTATTATTTTATCATATATATATATATTACATTATAACTATACTAAAAAGAAAAAGAAGGAAAGGTTTCCTCAGAAGGCTAAGCTAAGCCAAGAATAGAATAGAAAGAATGATAACAAAGGCAGCTCTCCAACCGAGCGAGAGAGCCAGTTCTCCTGTGACTGGTCACTGAACCAAAACATCCACAGGAGACCAATCACAGATCCACCTGTTGCATTCCACAGCAGCAGATAATTATTGTTTACATTCTGTTTCTGAGGCCGCAGCTTCTCAGAAGGAAAAATCCTAAAGAAAGGATTTTTAATGAAAAAGATGTCTGCGACAGGATAGTATCTCAGAGTGCTCCTCTGGGATTGGCTACCCACAAAATCCAACCGGGTGACAGAGTGCTTGTGAAAGTGTGGAAAGATGTACCCCTCTCTCCTCACTGGGAAGGTCGTTTTCTTGTGCTCCTGACAACAGACACGGTCATTCGGACGGCAGAGAAAGGCTGGACACATGCATCTAGGGTGAAGAAGGTCGAACATCAGGAGGAAGCGCCCAAGTGGAGGGTCACTTCTTCCCCAGGCAGCTTGAAACTCAAACTCCAACGTCCTTGTAAATGACCGACAGCGAGCGGATAAGTTGTATACTGTCAGATTGTGTATGCTATCCGTTTGCACATTTCAAGTGTGAATATTGTCAGGGGGCATTTGTTGTACACTGTAGAAGGGGACAGAGACCGAAGGGGTTGTGCACTCAGTGTCTGGAGGAGGAGTTTGAGCTGACTGACCGAATCCTAACCCTAGCCACAAATCTAGGAATCATTGAATTAGATTCACAGGAGTGGGTTCAGATTTTTCAGAACGGGGTGCGTGGAAAGCTTAGATCAAAAGCAGAGATTCTGGATGTGGAGTGCCAGAAGTGAATCAAGGTACCGTGCAGCTCCGATGCCGTCAGAATTTCACGGTGGGGCGCCTTTAAAAGGAGGTATGCGGCTAGGTCAGAGAATGTGTTCCCTGAAGAATACTCCTGCTGCTGCGAAGATGGTCTTTCTTGCCCCTGGTGGCACCCCAGGGGGCAGAGGCAAAGGCAGAGGAATATGCCTGGTGGGAATCCTGATTGGCCTGAGCCTAGTTGTGTGCGGGACACAGAGTCTGCACATTGAGGTCCCGATGGGAGGCGGAAACGAGAGCTCCGCAGATGAGTGTGGAAGTTGCACTCAGGTGGTCCCAGTTGTGCAAGGGGACGGGAAACCCTCAGCATACCAAGCTCCGGAGGAATGCATCAAGGAGCCCGGCAGGTACTGTTGGAAAAACGGCACGAGGGTCAAATTATGTAAATTGGACAGAGGGATTTGGTGCATCAATCCCTAGGCAGGGCCAAGGAATGGGTAGTCAGATAAGCACAAGCATCAGATACGGAAACGGAGTGCAGAAATAATGTCAATCCCCGTTTGTAACCAATGCAATCGAACTATGTGGGTTGGGGGAAAGACAGAATCGATCTTTGTTGCGTATCACCAGGCAAACCCATTGTGTTATAACAGTGCGAGGCTGGGGATATGCACGATGAACGGGAAAATGTATTGGATGGGAAGAAATGTTAAATTTGATAGCAAGTTTACCTTGAGCAGGGAACCAATCATATTTGATTTGGCACAGGCGAATGATGGTAGGGTGTGCCTGCAATATGACCGGGTTGTCTGTTTCATGAAAAATAAAGATGGTGAAGATCCTGAGGGAAGAATGAGGGAGATAACTCAGGAATTGAAAAGAAGGGAGTCAGAACTGAGGAGAAAGCGAGTTGAACAGGAGAGATTAAAAACTCTGGGAGAACAGTATGAATTACTGGAGAAACAATACGCTGATGGGGAATTACCTTCCCCGGACAGAAATCTATTTATTGACTTGATGCAAGAAATTGCAACTGAACTGGGATTGTCAAATTGTTGGATTTGTGGGGGGCTGAAGTCAGCAGAGAAATGGCTGTGGAAAGGGGAAGGTTTGGCTCCAGAACAGCTTCTGAAATGGGACAATCCAAGAGTCTCAAAGTTGGCACAGAGGCCTGAGGGGTGGATTTTGGACCAGAGGGTGATTGGAACCATTTATATCAGTCGGGAAGGAAAGGAATATACCGAGATGGTGGGATACACTCCATGTGTAACTACCCTGACGGTAAATTCAAACAAGGGCAAGGTCTGGCAACCAGAACCCCCTACGGGGTACTGGAGCCGGAAGAATGAGACAAATTGTGAATGGAACAAAAGGATAGGACTGTGCTGGGTCAAAAATCCTGGAGCCAACCCTTTCCAATCCTTGGAGGGCCTGAGAGAATACTGGGGAGACCCAGGGAGAATAAATACCAGATGGAAAGCCCCATATGGAATTTATTGGATTTGTGGGAAAAAGGCATACAGCGAGTTACCTCCGAGGTAGAAAGTATCATACACTTTGGGCATGATCCGGCCAGTCTTCTTTACTCTCCCTCGAACAAAAAGTAACCTATTAGGGGCTCCTCTGTATGAGACCCTGAGGAGGGAGAGGAGAAGCTTGAAAAAGATGATACCTGTGATAAGTGGTAAACAAACCTGGGGAGAGGAAGAGTGGCCGGCTGCGAGAATAATTGATTATTATGGACCAGCCACATGGGCTCAAGATGGAAGCTACGGGTATAGGACTCTGATTTACCTAATGAACCGGCTGATTCGGCTGCAGGCAGTGGTGGAAACTGTATCAAATCACACCTCTGAAGCCCTGGATTTACTTAGTCGGCAGCACACCCAGGTACGGGCATTTGGGTACCAAAATCGAATAGCTTTAGACTATTTGCTGGCCGAAGAAGGGGGAGTGTGTGGGAAGTTCAATGAATCAGAATGTTGTATTGAGATTGACGATTATGGGGAGACCATAAGAGGATTGGCAGCCGAGATCAAGAAAGTGGCCCATGTCTCTGTTCAAAAATGGAATTCGATTTTGCAATCTTCATGGTGGGACAGATTGTTTGATGGGGCCTGGCGGAACAAAATTATGTTTTTCGTGCTGTGTTCAGTAGCCGGAATCCTATTCCTGCCATGTCTAATTCCTTGTTTTATTAGACTGATCCACTCCGTGGTACAGGGGATGCAGATAGCAATAGTGCCCGTGGACCCGGAGTTGGCTTCCGGAGGCAACACATCTAAGATCATGAGCCTGGGAGAAAGAATTATGCCAGCAACCCTACCGAAGTATTGGCAAAATTTGAGAAACGAGTCAAAACAAGTGTAAATAATACTGAGTATCAGGGTGTTCCACAAGGAGAGTACAGGATAGTTTAATAAAGGTTGCTCTCTTTGTGAAAGACCCTTAATGGTGGCGGGTAGAAGTAGAAATAAAATAATTTAGCAATTTGGGTTATAAAAGAAGCATGAATTAAATTAGTGATATAAAAGGGGAGGGATTGTAATATATGGTAGGGATAATTCATACTATTAATGTATGGTATAAAATATTGTGAAATCCAAAAGCATGTCTTTGACCATCCCGGATGGGAGCAGCTGTCTATTTAGATTCAACTAATTCCTGGACACAAGTTAAGATAACGACTGACGCCTTAACCTAAGAATAGAAGCTTCCAGGGTGATGATCACCGGTTTCCCGAGTCGTCGGGAGCCACCCAAGAGCGATTATCACCTTGCTGATTGCATCTATCAAGATAGTCAGCGGCGCCAAACTGATACATCTGAATACACGGCTTCCCCGGAGTCGATTGATGCCGATGGCACACCTGGACTCGGTCTTTGTCCAGCTCTGCACATGGAAAGAAACAGCAATGCATGTGAAGAGATACAAAGGAAATTTGGTCATCTTTGCCTCGGGCAGAATAAACTGTATAAAACCTCGTTGCAAGAAGCAGCGTGGGTGAATGGGGGAGACTCTGACATGATACCGAATTTGCCCCAAAAGGCGAAATAGTGACTAGTGACTGCTCAGAGACTAAGTTTTCAAGTCTATAAGCAGGAGGTATTTATTAGCAACGCGTTGGAGAATCCTCCAGGTCAGCCTGGACAAGGGATTCTACCGTTAGCAATAAATGCAGCCCTTTTATACAAGTTTGGGCATAGGTTACATAATTTTACATGCATATTCATATATAGGCGGAGTGTAGGCGGAGTCTTCCACTTTGAGGAGTCGTCTTGGTGGGAGTTCCTGTGCCTTCCTCAGGGGCGGGGGTCTTCTCTTGAGTCTTCCTCAAGCTAAACTTTTGAACTTCTCCTAATTTGGGTGGTTTCCTGGTGTGTTTGGCATGGTCTCCGCGGCTTGGCAGAAGTTCCTGGGTCAAACTGACATTGTTGGCTCCTAAAACTGCTTAGGTTACCAATTCCTTGTTCTTATCTTGTCTTTTATGGTTTAGTGTTCTCTCCTATCAATGTGTTCTGTTTTCTTAGATAATTTATTACTTCCATGATTTCTCAATGCTAAGCTTTCTCAAGTGCCTTGCATTTTACATTTTAACCCCTTATTTCTCGAAGATCGCTTGTTTAAGTGGCTTCAGACACTCGAGGGGTCAGGTCCAGGTTCACCCGGCGTCGATCCTGGGCTCGACGCTGTCTCTTTGGCTGTGGTGGTTTCGAAGACCGAATTTCGGTCTCAGACAAATTAATAAATCTTTGCTAAATTTTTTTTATCATTTTGGCTCAGGATTTGATCATTTATAACACCACCATTCTTTATGTAGGGGTAGCTCTGTTATCCCCGCCCCCCTCAGCCTCTGGGGACATTCCCGATGACATTGTTAGCAGATGGGAGGTGCAGGCGTTGTCTGCGGCAGCTCCAGAATTGTGGTATCAGTTTTTCTGCTTTTTTTCAGCCTACTGGACCTTGTTGGTGTCAGTGCTGCAGTTCCAAGTTGCTACTGTGTTGTGGGGTGTATTGGGTTTGCATGGCCAAGCTTTGGTAGCAGGGGCAGCTACTGGGGTGGCTTCTGTGAAAAGCTTCTGGAAGCTTCCTTCATATCCAGTAGAGCCAATCCCTGGTGGCTCCAAAGATGGATGTGCCACTGGCCAAGGCTGGGCCAATTAGAAATGGTGATTACACCTCTGTGATAACATATTTAAGAAGAAGGAAAAAAGAGTTATTGTAATTGTGGCCAGAAAAGAACAGAGTGAGAAAATGTGAAAAGAACAACTGCAGACACCAAGGTCAGTGAAGGGGGAGTGGGGGGGGGGGGGGGGGGGGGGGGGGGGGTGGGGGGGGGGGGGGGGGGAAGGAGGGAGGGAGGTGCTCCAGGCACAGGAGCTGAGATTCCTCTGCAGCCTGTGGTGAAGACCATGGTGTGAAGCAGACTGTCCCCCTGAAGCCCAGAAGCCCGTGGAGGTCAGCAGGGGTATAGAGATCCACCTGCAGCCCATGGAGGAGCCCCACGCTGGAGCAGGTGGATGCCTGAGAGGAGGCTGTGAGCCTGTGGGAGGCTCATGGAGAGAGGACCCCACACTGGAGCAGCCTGTCCTTGAAGGACTGCACCCCGTGGAAGAATTGACCCATGCTGCAGCAGTTTGGGGAGGACTGTTGCCTATGGGATGGACTCATGTTGGAGAAGTTCATGAAGAACCGTCTCCTCTGGGAGGGACCCCATGGTGCAGCAGGGGAATGACTCCTCCCTGAGCAGCAGGAGAAACAACAGGTGAACTGATCATAACTCCCATTCCCCATGTCCCTGTGCCACTGGGGGAGGAAGTAGAGCTGGGAAGGAAGGAGGAGGTAGAAGACAGTGTTTTTAAGGGTCTTATTTTGCTTCTCATTATCCTGTTCTGATGTTGTTAGCAATAAATTAATATCTCTAATTCAAGCTTGCTTTGCCCATTATGGTATTGGGTGAATGATGTCTCCTGGCCTTCATCTCAACTCATGAACCCTTTATTATATTTTCTCTCCTCTGTCCAGCTGCAGAGGGGAGTGAGAGCAGCTTTGGTGTGCCTGGCATCCAGGCAGGATCAACCCACTACATGGGGAAAGAAGCAGTCCAGCTGAGTACTGAAAAACTGTGGCCCCGGCTCCTACTAATCCCAACTCGGTACTGCTGCTAGAGACATGTATTGCAAAATTTGCTCTGAAACAGTTTAGGATTGTGAAATACAGTTTCTTGGATACCTGAGCTGTGCAACTCCCCCTCCGGAGCTTGGAGAGAGACAAAAGAGCCTCTGCCTCCACTCTGAAGCTGGAGAGAACAGAAGACAGCTCTGCCTTGGTGTTCCCTGTCACTTAAAGGGACCTCAGACCTCCCTGCCTTTATGAACCCAGGGGTAAAACACTCTTGTTCTGCTTCCGGCCCCTGGGTTTTAAAGGGACACTAATAATTTTGGGCAGGCTGGTGTAGAGAAGATATGGAGTACAATACACATTTTTTGGGTTACCCAGGACAGGCATCCTGGCCTGTGTCAAAAATAATGTGCCCAGCAGGACCAGGGAAGTGATTGTCCCGCTGTGCTTGGAACTGGCATGTGGTATTCACATGCCCACTGAACAGAGAGAGATTTAGCTTTCTCAGGATTCTCCTGAGAGAAGCTGTGAAAGAAGCAGAGAAAAGAATGATCAAAGCAATTCTTATCTCATTTGCTGCTCCTGTGTTTGTGCCCATGTGGAATGTGTTCTGGAGATTGTTTACCTGAGGTGATTGCTTGATTGGATTCTGGTGATGGTGTTTTGGATTCATTGACCAATTGAATCCATGTGTGTGTGTCGGGACTCTCGGGCAAAGAGTCACGAGTTTTCTAGTTAGTTAGTGATAGTTCTTGTTAGAGTGATATAGTGTAATATAGTTATAGTACAATATAGTATAATAAAGTAATTAATTAGCCTTCTGATATCATGGAGTTCTGCGCATCATTCTTCCTGCCCATCGGGCATCATAGAACCGATACTGGCGAGGCTGTACCTCAAGTACTGTCTCCAGTTCTGGGCACCTGGTTTTAAGAAAGACATTGAGGTACTGGAGCATGTCCAAAGAATGGCAACAACACTGGTGACGGGTCAGGAGCACAAGTCTTCTGAGGAGTGGCTGAGGGAGCTAGGATTTTTTAGCCTGAAGAAAAGGAGGCTCAGGGGAGACCTTATCATTCTCTATAACTACCAGAAAGTGTTGCAGTGTGTTACAATATCCTGCTTCACCTATCCCAGTCCTCCCAGGTGTGGCAATACCTTCTCCCTTTCCCTCTCCCTGCCTCCTGCTGAGAGCTGTCTGTCAATCTCAGTAGGCCAGCAAGGCCATCATCTGATAGGCGAAGTTCAAAAGATGCCTCTCAGCCCTGGTGACAATTGGGCCATCCAGGTGTCATTTGTCCCCTGAGCCTTCCCCCCTCCTACCTGGTTGGTGGCACACGGATCCCTTCCCTCCCCCCGGGCTTAAAAGGACACTGAGACCATGCGGTTGCTATTCTGTTGGAGCTGTTACCAAGATTCAGAGACCTGTGACCGTGGAATAAACTCTGGATTAACCCTCCGGCAGAATCCGTCTCCTTTTCCTCTTCACCTCGCCTAAAGCCATTCCATCAGAGGTAAAACCTGAGTTCCGGCGTGTCTGGACTTGTTCCAAGTGCCAGATGCAATTTCCAGCTAGCCAAAGGTGTCTCTGAGGTGAAAACACCACAGCTGCCGTCTTTGGTCAAGCAGCAAGGGTCAGATGAGCCCAGGCACGTTCCTCCCGGTAATATTGGGATATTATTCCAATAGGAAAGGATGGTGTAGTAATATGAGGGTTGGCCTCTTCTCCCAGGCAACCAGTGACAGGACAAAGAGGATATGGCTTCAAGCTGCACCAGGGGAGGTTCAGGTTGGACATCAAGGAAGAATTTCTTCACTCAAAAGGTATTCAGGCATTGGAATAGGCTGACCAGGGAGGTGGAAGAGTCACCATCCCTGGAAGTGTTCAAGAAACTACTGGATGTGACACTTAGTTGTATGGTTTGTTTGACATGGTGGTGTTTGGTCAAAGGTTGTGATGCCAGAATGATTTTTGCTTTTATATTTCCCTCATATATATTTGAATTTCTGTACCCTATTATTGTATTTGTAGCTAGCTCCAGTACCTTTCCCATACCCCGACAGGCAGAAAGACAAAACTCATTCTAGAGGCTCCAAACCCCAGGGACATCCAAAGCCCCTATCCTATCTTGGTTCTTCCTGGTAGCCAAGGTTGAAACCAGCTCTTTGAGACACATTTTCATAAACAAAGTTTAGTTCATATCTAAAGGGGGGGCTAAAGAAGACGTGGAACCAAAAGGGGGGAATTACTTCATTATGTGTGCTCCTAATTGGGAATTTTTTTCAGTTATGCTAATTTGCTAAACTTATAAAACTGTATTCACCCCCTGTGAGAGTGGGCATTTTTCCATATCTGCCCCTGGATGCCTCCAATAAAGACCAGCCTTTATATTACCTCCTATACTAATTTTGTCTCAAAATTGTTATTTCTAGGTCTTTAAGGCATCAGTTGGATTCAATGAACTTGGAAGTCTTTTCTAACCTTAATGATTCTATTATTAGTGAGAGACAGACTCTCAAGTTGACTGCCATCCTATAGTCATCCTCTTGGTGGATTGGATATCAAGGTGTCAGCATGTTACAACTAATCACAGCCTAGCATAGACAAAATTCATTACAAAAGGTTGTTATGTATACTTCAGGGGTTCAAACCACAGCATATCAATGCATGCTATTTGTGTGTTAGGCATACCCAGCACTGCCATCTCTAAATAGGTCAGCACCAGAATGTGAGTGCTTGTCACAGTGCATGGGGACGAAGAGATGACATGATATTGAGGTTTCACGCAGCAGAGAGACTTTATTCGTATACCCAGCTCTTTTTATAGGCTATTCAAAAGACTCCGTGTTCAACTCTGATTGGTCACAACCCAGCCCATTGACCAATAGCCACCTGCTTGCGTTCATATCAGGGACTGGCTCTCTGCAGCCAAACCCCTCCTCTTTTCATGAGGCATGCAGACCATCTGTATGCTGTGCTAAGTACTTGGGTCTCTAGATACACGAAAGAGATTCTTTCCACTCAAGTTGCACAGTCAGTAGCTGCTCTTTAGCTCAGTCACTGGAGGAGAACTTGACACAGACATTCCTGATGAGCTATGCAACTATTTATTCCTGTGCTGAAGAACTGTCGTCAGGAGTGCCAGATCAGGGACAGTTTGTAGTTTGTGATATCGAAATTGGCCAGACAGAAACTTTCTAACACAGATTTGAGAATTAGAAAGCAGGCATTCTTTATTGCAGCATGCTGGTCACTTGGAGGATCCTTCCTCTAACTGAGTGCCCCGAGCATTGGGTGAAGAGAGTTTTTATCATGCACACTGATTACATATTCATTAGCTATCCACCCTTACTTGACTTTGTTTTACATAGTCGCACCCCTTATTGGAAGTCTTTGTATGGTTCTTTGCTGTCTGTCTTCAATGTCCATTGTCCTTTTTATGTAGCTGTTCCTTGATACCCACTTTTGAGTAATCACATCATCATTGTTTTGCGTAACTTCTACTTTGTCAGCCTTGCAGACCTGAGCTGGCATCCTGCTTGCATTTTGCATGACTTCTGTTCGCCTAAGTTACATCATTTATCTATTTCACCAAGGCTGTGCTCTTCTGTTCTATTGTTCTTGATAAGAGTAAAATGCTGTTCTGTTCTACTGTCCTTATCACTAGGTCAAACTGTCCTGGTTTAGGGCAAATTTGGGAGATAATCTCCAAAGGGGGCTCCTCCAGAAAGCAAATCCACACGGCTCCTCCCCCCAACCGGCTCAGGAAGGATTTCTCAGAGAGAAGTGGAAAGAACCTGTCTAATTAACAGGCAAAGCACCCCCCGGCACACAAAATGAACAATACCGGATGACAACACTCTTTCACCGCTCTGAAAAAAGATTACAAATTCAGAAAGTCTCTCCTGGGAGTGGTCGCTCTGTTATTGGTCCCTCTGGTGTTGTATTGCACTAAATAGTTTATTTAGTTGTCTTTGCACTGGTGATGGGAAAAATTTACTGGGTACCTCAGGTCACATGGATAGTTTATTCCCCCTCCCTAGCACATGGTCCCTCCGCCATGCATCCCTTCCCCTGGTGGTCTGTCCCACGGGTGGCTCCCCCTCTCGCCCCTCCCCAATGGTATCCCATTGGCCGCGATCCTCTTTCCCCGCCCCCGTTTCCCTTGAGTATAAAACTGCCCTGCAAGGGGGCCACATCCTCTTTTCTACCTGGGTGGTCGCTGTGCTAGTAGTGTCCTGCCCCAAGCCAATAAACTGGACACTTGTCCCCACGTGGGAAAGAGCGCTTCTCTGTCTTTTATCCTTCGTCTATGCAAGTCCGTGTGGGCTTGGGTTCGAGCTGGCCGGATTTGGACCCATATAAAGCCCAGAGAACTGCGGATTGTTGCACTCTGGGGCTGGGAATAGCTGCTGCAGGCCACAAAGTGCAAACTCTCGGTGTCCCCCAGGTCCCAGCCCAGAGCAGCCTCAAGTGGTTCCAAGAAAGGGAAAGAAAAACAGTCCAGGGAAAATTTGGACTGCCTAGCTAAACTAACTAACAAGCAGAAGCAAAAGCAAGAGCAAAGCAGGAGCAAAGCAGGAGCACGAGCAAAGCGAAAGCAAAGCAAAAAGCAAAAGCTGCACTATGTACTGCCCCCGTCTCTGTGTCCCACCAGCCGTGGGAGAGCAGGCTGATAACAAAACAAAACAAACCTTCACTCTTCAGAGCCGGTCTTGAAGGCACAGAACATAATATCCAGCATGAACAGAACAGATGACTGGGGATACAAGCATCATAACGTCACCCTAGGACACAAACAAAACTGGATTGGTTGTTCTAAAAAGCAGTGATACAATGGATAATCAGTGGGACTAATGGAGAATCACATGGAAGAAAACTGAGTTCTGAGTCTTCCATAACTATCTAAATTTCAGGTTAGCATTTTAAAATATACATGGCCAGAAAAGTTCACGGCTCCTCTCCAACTTTCTGCTGGCTCGGGTTTTGTGGCTCTAGTCAGTAATGAAGATAGTGAAATGCTCTTAGAAAATGAAGGATCTTTTAAAGCTGGGAGACCACTCCTTACAAGTGCCTTTGAAGGGGACAGAGTGCCCTTAGTGTATTTTACTTTCCCAGAAATGCATGTCAGCATCTACACACAATGGATTATTCACCAAAATTTCAGAGATTCAGCTTGGTGCATGTTTTTGGTGTGATTCAAGTGGTATAAAATACTTTATAGAGAAACACTGCTGACAAAATAGCTAACAGACAAAGAACAATCACATGGGGGAGCAGCAATGCAACCATGAGTTGCTAAAACTGAAAATCTCACAGACAAAGACTCTTTAATTAAAGTTAGAAAGTGGTATGTTTATTGACACTGGTGGATGGCACGAGGTCATCTCTGAAAAGTGTGACCACCCTGTACAAGGTTCTTTGCCCTCTATTTATTTCCTGAGATCGTACATAAAATAGATATGCATAACCCTAGCACCTCCCATCTTTGCTCTGTATTAAAATGAGGTTATTAGTCCTTCGCGTGTGTGCAATTCTTCTCTTGAATTGGGTCGGTGGTCTCGAATTGGGTCAGTGGTCTTAAGGGATGAAGTTAGGAATGTCTTCATCAGGTCTCTGTGACCCTCTGGCACAATCTAAGGCCCCCTGCTTTGTGATTGATTGACATAAACCCCCAGGTGCTAACCATTGTTCTACTGGTTTCAACATGTTCTTATAATGGTTTCACTTTCTCTACTTCCTTCTTCAAACAAGCTCATAATAGTAAACAATATAACAATCAGCTCTAGCTTAAGCATCTAATAATCATTGACTTAGCATCTACTCACCTAACTTACATCCTAATTACTATGAATTTGTTGCCGTTCGTTAGTGGGGTCCCCGGGGAGTTCCCGGGGGGGTCCCTAAGCTGCATGTTCGCTAGTAGCAGCAGGCAGGCAAGGACACTCCACACAGCTTCTGAGGGTGCTAATTAGATGAGGATTTATTGGGGGTCCCACCCCCGGAAGCAGCATGGTTTCTGAGGGAGAAGGGAGGGAGGGGGAGAGAGGGAGAGCCTAGGGAGAAAAGGGCCAAGAGCGACCGTAGTCTCCCCCACACAGTTTAACAGGGAGATTCAAGGTGGGCACGGAATAAGACTTGGGCCAATGGGATTACAGATACATGATACTTCAGGGGAGGATCACAGACTTGGAATAAACTACATTTTCGAGGGATGAGACAGAACATAGCATGTAACACCACATGAATTGCCTCTAACTCTCAGCTGAAATCTTAACTTTTTAAAAATCATGCTTCAACTACATACAAATCCAAGAGTGCTTATAAAGTTTTCACCAAAGAGTCTAAGAAAAGCAAGATCCACCCTGGGATGAAATAGCCACCTGAGGGTACTTTATAGATATTCTGGTTCTTCTTCTATCTTCCAGTTACCATTGAAAAAAGAAAAAAATTATTTGTGCTTCCCACTTATATTCTGTGTTTTATGATGGTACTCACTTCTTCAGTGCCTTTTTAAAAGGTAAATCTGTTATATTACTCTCAACAATATAGCATGAAAACTGTGATGTAAGTCCAACTGCACCTGAACAACAGCTGCTAAAGTATCCCAACTTCTTCTGTGGAAAACTGCGTCTTGCTGTTTCTGATGGAATCTTCCCCTGACTGCCAAAATCTTGTCAAGACAAATTTCTTCAAGGTCTGAATCAGTGCCCATTGAAAGCAAAAAGAAAGATTCCTATTTTTGGCAGGTGGCCCAAGTAAGCCAGAAGTCTTGTCTCCCCTTGCCAGAAAAACAATTTTATGGCATTTTAATGACTTTAAAAACTTCTCTTTTTCTAGATGTCTTTCTTATATATCTTTATTTTCAGTATTTTTTTTTTCTAGACACTTCACATACTGGATAAAGTGGGACTGATGTGTTTTTATCCTTGTTTCAGCACAAAATATCATTTTATACGGTTAATTTTTAAGACACCTGCTTTAGTTAGCATGCACTGGGAAGCATAGGTGGAGGACCAGGCATAAGCATGTTTTGTCTCAAACATTCTGACTGTTATGACAGGAAAGGTGTGATCAGAAGACAGGATCCTGTGGTAGTGGGGCAGTGCTGTTCTTAGACAACTTCCTGATCTGCCTTGAGACTCATGCTCAGTCCCTCTCCTGAACTCATTCCCTGGAGGAGGGCTAAAAGGGGCTCTCTGCTCATTCATGAAAAAACGGCACAAAAAAATCTAGTTTACATAAGAGGCTGCACCAGGTTAACTGTAAAAGGAAGCAGATTGCCCCCTCCCTGTGGGAACCCAGAACATCCCTCTGGCTGTCCAAGATGGCCAGGACCCCTGCCAGGAGGCTCAGAAGCCCTGGCACGGAGCCCAAAACACCTGTGCTTTTGATTATGACCCGTGGAGCAAATTACCAGCCTTATATGAAGATCAGCAAGCCACAACAGTTTAGGTAGAATAATAGTGAAGTTATCACGGGGTGGAAAAGTAGATTTTAGGGTTTCTGGAATGGGGGTTCAGGAGGCAAGATGGAGGGAACTGGGCATGTCCAGCCTTTCTCCTTCTTCTTCTTGGCCTCCATCTTCTGCTGTGATGTTGGCACTTTTAGACTGGTTTAGAGTAGAAGCTCACTGTCTAACATAGGTGATAGGTATTGGAAAGTAATTGTAAACATTGTATAAGTAGTTTTTAGTATAAAGACACAACCCCACCCCGGGGGCAGGCAGTGTGCCTGGAACTGTCCTGCTGGACAGACCTCGGCAGGGCAGGAGAAAATTTTTTATAGATAAGATACAATAAACAACCTTGAGACTGAGAAATTAAGACCTCTGACTCCCTCTTCAAGCGTCGGGCTGGAAAAAGAGACTTTCTAACTTCTCAGGGTCACTCTGACCAGCTAGAGATCCCGACAATTGGCCCCCTTCTCTTTTTCCTCTCCTTGTCTTTTACTTTCTTTGTCTTGCAACCCCAGTTCCAGATGATCCAGTGGCAGAACCAATGTGAAATCTAAGGACTGGTGATCTTTGGTCTCTCTATCCCTTTTCTGTTTTTATTTCTCCCCTCCCTTGCTTTCCCTGAGCAAAGGACAGCTATCATATTCTACCCCGTACTCCACACTGAAGTTAGTTGTGTGAGTATTTAAAAGGAAAATGCTATGGCAATTCCAGAGAGGTGCAACTTATTGCCATGTGCTGGGCCCTGGCTACTATTTACAGGACACTGCTTGATACTAAAGACCACCCTTGGGGGGAAAAGGACGAAAGCAGACACCCAGGCACTGTGGCCACTCAAACTGCAGCTGAACCAGAGGAACAACCCATGCCGCTAGCAGTTGTCGCTATACAGAAAAAGAAATCCAAGACCAAATCAGTTTGCTTACTGAGGGATGAATAAGAAGCAGGGGTCTCAGAACAGGATAAAGAGGCAGGATCAGAAATAATCACCTGATCCCTATCCCCCTGTGAGCTGCAAGATATGTGAAGAGACTTCAACCACCATCCGGGTGAGCCCCTGTTGATCTGGCTGCTCCGATGCTGGGATAGCACCGCCCACAACTGGAAATTAAGGGTAGTAAAGCCAAGACACTAGGATCCCTGTCCTGGGATGTGTACATTGAAAAGGGGATTGGGAAAATGACAGAAATTCTCAGCATATGGAAGCAACTCCTGCTGTGAAAAACACCGATCACTTGTTTTTAGAATTTTAAAAGTTTAATAGTAATAAAATGGTTATAAAAATAGTAATATAATTAGAATAATAAAAATTTAGACAATTTGGATTAGGACAATATGAGACAATAGAAACAAAGAGTTACGGACGTCCGGGTACCTTTTCCTGGGCAGCACAAGCCTGAAAAAGGACACACGTTAACAGAGGATTAACCCTTAAAAGCAATAGCCTGTTGCATATTCATGCAACTCATACATGATGCATAAATTCAATTCAAACAAAGGATTCTGTCTGGTCAGTATCAACTTCTTCCTCTGAATCCTAATGGCATCTTCAGGGCTGAGCGAGGTGGGAATAACTCGATAAGAGAGCAATAAATTCTTTTTCTCTGAAAGATTTAGGTGTCCTGTGGCTGCTATCTTGGTGAGAGTCCACTCTTTAAAAAAAGTATCTTACATAGCATAGTTTCTATTTCAACGTTATGTTATAACCTAAAACTATATTTAACTCACTACTTAAGAAAATTAACATAGCATAACTTTCTAACATAACACATGTTAATTTCAATATTTGCGAAAAGCCAATCATAAAATACGCATTCTTCACACTGCCAAGGAAAGGTATCTTTTCAAGAACTATCTATCAATGCACTGAGGCAAGTGGGACACCATGGAGTAAGGTATGCAGTACCTGACTGTCCTGGTTTAGGGCAAATTTGGGAGAAAACCTCCAAAAGGGGTCCCCTCCAGAAAACAAACCCACACGGCCCCTCCTCCAACCAGTTCGGGAAGGATTCCTTGGAGAGAAGTGGAAAGAACCTGTTTATTTAACAGGCAAAGCACCCCCCAGCACACAAAATGAACAATACCGGATGACAACACTCTTTCACTGCTCTGAAAAAGATGACAAATTCAGAAAGTCTCTCTTGGGAGTGGTCGCTCTGTTATCAGTCCCTCCGGCGCTGGGGTAGCTGCTGCAGCCACAAGGTGCAAACTCTCGGTGTTTCCCAGGTCCCAGTCCGGAGTAGGTTCGAGTAGGTCCAAAAAAAGGGAAAGGAGAAACAGTCCAGGAAAAATTCAGACTGCTTAGCTAAACTAACTAATGAGCAGAAGCAAAAAGCAAGAGCAAAGCAGGAGCAAAGCAGAAGCAAGAGCAAGAGCAAAGCGAAAAGCCAAGCAAAAAGCAAAAGCAGCACTATGTACTATTATATTCAGGGACTCAGACTGGGCAGGACTTGCTCAGTTGGTGGAACTTCGGGTGTTAACTAACAGGTGGCCTTTGCTAAATGCTGCTCCCAATTTTTGAAAGATCCCCCACTCAAGGCTTTCAACTGGGTTTTTAGTAGTCCATTGTAGCTTTCCACTTTGCCTGCAGGTCGTGTATGGTAGGTGATATGGTACACCCACTCAATGCCATGTTCCCTAGCCCAGGTGTTGATAAGGCTGTTCTTGAAATGAGTCCCATTGTCTGACTCAATCCTCCCAGGGGTACCATGCCTCCAAAGGACCAGCTTTTAAAGGCCCAGGATGGTGTTACGGGCAGTAGCGTGAGACACAGGGTAGGTTTCCAACAATCCCGTGGTGGCTTCTACCATTGTGAGCACGTAGCACTTACCTTGGTGTGTCTGGGGCAGTGTGATGTAGTCAATCTGCCAGGCCTCCCCATACTTGTACTTGGACCACCACCCACCATACCACAGGGGCTTCACTCGCTTGGCCTGTTTGATGGCAGCACACGTCTCACAGTCATGGATAACCTGAGAAATGCTGTCCATGGTTAGATCCACCCCTCAGTCTCATGCCCACTTATAGGCAGCATCTCTACCCTGATGGCCTGAGGCATCATGGGCCCATCGAGCTAGGAATAACTCACCCTTGTGTTCCCAATCTAGGTCTATCTTGGACACCCCTATCTTTGCAGCCTGGTCTACCTGCTTATTGTTTGGGTGCTCCTAATTAGCTCTCCTCTTGGGGACATGGGCATCTATGTGGCAGACTTTCACAGGTAGCCTCCCTACCCTGGTAGTGATGTCTTTAACTCTTCAGCAGCCCAAATTGGTTTTCCTCTTTGTTGCCAATTAGCCTCTTTCTACCTCTCCAGCCATCCCCACAGAGCATTGGCTACCATCCATGAATCAGTGTAGAGGTAGAGCTTTGGCCACTTCTCTCTTTCTGCAATGTCCAGGGCCAGCTGAACAGCTTTGAGTTCCGCAAGTTGGCCTGATCCACCTTCTCCTTTCAGTGGCCTCTGCGACCTGTCGTGTGGGGCTCCATACAGCTGCTTTCCATTTCCAATTCATCCCTACGATGCGACAGGAACGGTCAGTGAAAAGAGCATAGCGTGTTTCCTCAGGTGGCAGTTGGTTGTATGGTGAAGCTTCTTCAGCCCGTGTCACTGGTTCTTGTTCTTCATCTGTGACACCAAAATTTTCACCTTCGGGCCAATTTACAACTACTTCCAAAATCCCAGGGTGATTCAGTTTACCAATACGGGCGCACTGTGTGATAAGCGCAATCCACTTGCTCCATGTAGCACTGCTGGCATGGTGGGTGGAAGGAACCTTGCCTTTAAACATCCACCCCAGCACCGGTAGTCGGGGTGCCAGGAGGAGTTGCGCTTCTGTACCAATCACCTCCGAGGCGGCTTGGACTCTTTCATAGGCAGCCAAGATTTCTTTCTCTCTTGGGATGTGGTTGGCTTCAGACCCTTTGTAGCTTTGACTCCAAAATCTTAGTGGTCGGCCTCAAGTCTCCCCCAGGCACCTTCTGCCAAAGGCTCCAAGACAAGCCATGGTTCCTGGCTGCAGAGTAGAGCATGTTCTTCACATCTGGTCCTGTCCTGACTGGGCCAAGGGCTACCGCATGAATGATCTACTGCTTAATCTGGGCAAAGGCTTGTTGCTGCTCAGGGCCCAAGTGGAAATTGTTCTTTTGGTGGGTGACCAGGTAAAGAGGGCTCACGATCTGACTGTACTCAGGAATATGCATTCTCCAAAAACCTATGGCGCCTAGGAAAGCTTGTGTTTAGTTCTTATTGGTTGGTGGAGACATTGCTGTGATCTTGTTGATGACATCCATAGGAATCTGACGCCTTCCATCTTGCCACTTTACTCCCAGGAACTGAATCTCACGAGCTGGTCCTTTAACTTTGCTCTTTTTATGGCAAAACCAGCTTCCAGGAGGATTCAAATGATTTTCTCTCCTTTCTCAAACAGTTCCACTGCTGTGTTCCCCCACACAATGATGTCATCAATATACTGTAGATGTTCTGGAGCCTCACCCTTTTCTAGTGCACTCTGGATCAGTCCATGGCAGATGGTGGGACTGTGCTTCCACCCCGGGGGCAGTCTGTTCCAGATATACTGCACTTCCCTCCATGTGAAGGCAAACTGAATCCTGCATTCTACTGCCAAAGGAATGGAGAAAAATGCATTGGCAATATCGATAGCAGCATACCACTTTGCTGCCTTGGACTCAAGCTCGTACTGGAGCTCTAACATGTCTGGCACAGTGGTGGAGTCACTTCATTCAATGCGCAGTAGACCACCGTCAATCTCCATTCTCCTTCAGATTTACGCACAGGCCACATGGGGCTGTTGAAGGGTGAGTGGGTTTTGCTGACCACCCCTTGGCTCTTCTGCTCTTGGATAATCTTATGGATGGGAATCACAGCATCTCGAGTTGTTCTATACTGTCAGCGATGCACTGTGGAAGTGGCAATTGGCACCTGTTGCTCTTCTCCCTTCAGAAGTCCTACTGTAGATGGATTCTCCGACAGTCCAGGCAAGGTGTTCAATTGCTGGATGCCCTCTGTCACTACAGCCGCTATCCCAAATGCCCACCTGAATCCTTTTGGGTGTTTGAAATACCCACTTCAGAGGTAATCTATGCCCACAATGCATGGGGCCTCTGGGCCAGTCACAATAGGGTGTTTTTTCCACTCATTTCCAGTCAGGCTCACCTCAGCTTCCACCAAAGTGAAATCCTCCAATCCCCCTGTCACACTAACAATAGAAACAGATTCTGTCCCCACATGTCTTGATGGGATTAATGTGCACTGCGCACCAGTATCGACCAAAGCTTTATATTCTTGTGGTTCAGATGTGCCAGGCCAATGAATCCACACAGTCCAGAAAACATGGTTTTCCCTAGCCTCTACCTGGCTAGAGGCAGGGCCCCTCTAAACCTGGTTATCCCTCTTTCCTTGGGCATATGTCTTGGAGGTTCCTTCAAGGGGATCGGACATGTCATCATTATCATCATCATACCTGGCAGTTTGACTACTGGCAACTGGAGCTGCTTTCCTTTTGGTGGAAGTTCCTCTCTGAGCCTTGCCTTCCTTAGGCCATGAAGGTCCTTCAGGGAAAAGGACTCAATATATGCTTCTGATCTTGCGCCTGTTGCTTTGACTCCTGATTTTATGTCAAGAAGCCTTGAGGGTCCTTCTCCTGCATCATCATCATCATCCACTGGTCGATTGGTCTTGTCTGTGCACTTTCTACTTCTAGTGCTAGTAGCGACAGCCATTGGTTGAGGCTTATTGTCTGGTTTAGCTGCTGGCTTTGAGCCTGGGGTGTTGGCTGCAGCCTGAGTGACTGGGATAGCTGTTGATTTATCTCCCTGCCCCCTACCTCTGTCTGCTGCCCTAGAGTATCTAGCAGGGTGCGATAAGCATATGCCACGGCCCAGCTTACTGCAACAATCTTTCTCTCCTTAGGGTCATCATGGCACTTCTCTTTCAGGTATTTCCCTACCTCAGCTGGGTTCTGAATTTGTGCACGTGGAAAGTCCCAGACTATAGGGTCAGAAAATTCCTTCAGGATTTGGCCCATATTCTCCCATTTCCCACACCACTCAGGCTTTCCCATGCCTGGGTCTACTTCTGGGTCAGGGGTCTCATCAGCCCGTCTAGAAATCTCAGCCCTCATTCTAGAGAAGCTGCAGACTGTATAGAGGAAGCTTACCCGATTAAATACCAGAAAGATGGTCTCTTTAACTTTCAGGGGAAACTGAACATTGTCCAATAGTGATGTAACAGATTCAAAGGAGAAGAAGGAAAGCAAAGGCTGAAAAGCCTCATTCCCTGCTCCTCCTCTAACAAACTGGGTGCATAACCATAGCCATGAACCATTCATAACTGGAACAGACCCCAGCATGTTTATAAACTTTTTACAAGTCATTACCACCAAGCCCAGCAGGATAGCTATTCTAGTCACTGCTCCTCTGCTGTAAAAACTATGTATTAGGGACAATACCATAACTATTTCTGGATAAGAAAATAAACCTTGGGACCACAGTCTTGGAGTCTCTGGGGTCAGGATGACCCCGAGATGCGTTAGAGAGTCTCTTTTCCCAGCCCGGCAGCCGAAGAAGGAGTCAGGATTCTTCTGTTCTGGTTTTCAAGGTTGTTTATTCTTTGTTATCTATAACATTCTTTCTCCGACCCACCAAGGTCTGTCTTTCAGGTCGGGTTGAGGCACACTGACTGCCTTCAGGGCGGTGTTATCTTTTTATACTAAAAACTACATGTACATTATTTACAATAATTTTCCAATACCTATCACCTATGTTAGACAGTATGTTTCTACTCTAAATCAATCCAAAAGTGCCGCCATCACCCAGAAGATGGAGCCTAAGAAGAAGAAAGAAGAAGGACAAGGCACACCCAAATCCCTCCACCTTGGCTTCTGAACCTCCATTCTAAAAACCCAAAATTCTACTTTTCTATCTTGTAACAAACTATCATTCTACTTAAACTCTCGTGGCTTGTGAATCCTCATATAAGGTTGGTAATTTTTTCCATGGGTTATAATCAAAGGCACAGGTGTTTTTGACTCCGTGCCAAGGTCTCCGAGCCCCCTGTCAGGGTCTCGAGTCCTCCAGGGCAGCCAGAGGAATTTCCTTGGTTCCGACACCATAGAGGTATTAAGATCTCAGAAAAACCTAGGCACCAGAAATGCATTCAAGCCTTCACCCCAAGAGACATTATGAATTCAAAAAAACATGGCTATTAACTGCTTTATACGAACACAGAGTAATGGCAACCAAAACGCACTCAAAACAGGGTTTTTTCCACTCTCTCTCAAGCCACACATTGGGCACCAAATATTTGTCTGGGTTTAGGGCAAATTTGGGAGAAAAACTCCAAAAGGGGGCCCCTCCAGAAAACAAACCCACATGGCCCCTCCCCCCACCTGGTTCGGGAAGGATTCCTTGGAGAGAAGTGGAAAGAACCTGTTTATTTAACAGGCAAAGCACCCCCCAGCACACAAAATGAACAATACCGGATGACAACACTCTTTCACCGCTCTGAAAAACATGACAAATTCAGAAAGTCTCTCCTGGGAGTGGTCGCTCTGTTATCAGTCCCTCTGGCGCTGGGAATAGCTGCTGCAGGCCACAAAGTGCAAACTCTCGGTGTTTCCCAGGTCCCAGCCTGGAGCAGCCTCAAGTGGTTCCAAGAAAGGGAAAAGAAAAACAGTCCAGGGAAAATTTGGACTGCCTAGCTAAACTAACTAACAAGCAGAAGTAAAAGCAAGAGCAAAGCAGGAGCAAAGCAGGAGCACGAGCAAAGCGAAAGAAAAGCAAAAAGCAAAAGCCGCACTATGTACTGCTCCACCTCTGTGACCTGCCGACTGTTGTGGGAGTGAGCAGGCTGATAACAAAACAAAACAAACCTTTGCTTTTCAGAGCCAGTCTTGAAGACACAGAACATAATATCCGGCATAAACAGAACACACGATTGGGGATACAAGCATCACCCTAGGACAACAATCCAATTAAGAACTGACACCTAGATTATTTTCCCTTTTAACCCAATAACTGATCCCTGGAAGCCCGCATTGCAGACTTTTCTGTCCAATTACAAAACATCACCCAAACCCATGAAGAAGAAGGAAGAAGCAGGTAAAGAAGAACAACCTGCGTTCACCCTAAAATCTCCATCTTGCTTCATATTTATTTCTATATTCTAAAACCCCAAAGTCTAAGTTTTCCACCCTGTGATATTGCACACTTCTAACCAACTACACACCCGTAATCCCAGTGCTATTAATCAATTTTGGAAGCCTGTTCCACTGCCTCAGGTCAAATGCAGTGTTCTCTTGTGGGTCTGTGCCTTTAGGCACAGAAAGTTTAAAATTCTCAGCATCCAGGATTCCAACACATATATATTATTTTGGGAAAAAAATAGAAGGCAAAAATCCTTGTGCGATGCGGTCACGCATTTTGGGAATGAACACCCCTCCCCCCCCCCCCCCCCCCCACCTCCCGACAGAGTAATAAACACACCACTTTCTAACTTTAACTAGTTAGAGAGTCTTTGTCCATGGTTATTTGTTTTAACAATTCATTGTAATCGTCTTATTTGGTTGATGCAATTGGAACACCCACTCTGTGATGAAAAGCTGGTCCCTCAGAGTGAGGTCCCACTGGAAAATGAGCCTATGAAACTTGGGTGACTTACCCAAGATGGCAAATTGGAAAGGCAAGGTAGGATCAGAGCAGTGGGCTTGTCTCGTGGACAGTGCCTCTCATACATTTTGAATCGCTACCTGGGCCTCCAGTGAGATAGTTTGTCATGAGTTGAGGTCATTGCAACCTCACAGAAGGTTGAAAAGGGATGCGAGGTCCTTGGTCATGATCTCTAGCAGTGGACAAACCCAGTTTATGCTCCCACATAGCTGATGTAGGTGTCTCAGAGTTCTTGGGTTGTCCTTGATGGTGAGATGATGGGGTACAATGGTCCTTTTGCTGATCTGGAGTCCTAGGTATGTCCACGGGCAGGTGAGCTGAATATTTTCTGTAGCAATTTCAAATCCTGCTCCTTTAAAGACTTGAAAAGTCTTTTTGAGAAGAATCTCTAAATAACAGCAAGTTTCAGTGCATATTAAAATATCATCCATATAATGAAAAATTCTAGCATCAGGGAAATTTTTTTGGATGGGCGAGAGAATGCGGGCAACAAACATTTAGCAGATAGATGGAGAATTTTTCTTCCTTTGGGGAAGAACTTGCCATTGATACCTTTTTAGAGGGGCTTGTCTACTAACTGATGGGACGGAAAATGAGAATCATGGGGCATCTCTGGGATGGAGAGGGATTTTTAAAAAACAATCTCTGATATCAATGACTGTCAGTGCTCAATCTCTCAGGAGCATTGAGGGTGAGGGTAGGCCAGGCTGCAGAGGGCCTATGTCTTCAATGACCTCATTGATCTTCCTGAGGTCTAGCAGGACCCTCCACTTATCTTTGCCTGGTTTACAAATGACAATGACAAGGGTGTTCCAAGGGCTAGTGGATGGTACTATGTGGCCCTTGGACAACTGCTCCTGCACAAGGGATTCAAACGCCTTTATTTCTGGGACAGGCCACTGATCAACCTACACTGGTTCATCAGTTTTCCATGTGAGTGGTGTGGTAGGGCGCTCCACAGTGGCAGTGACTAGAAATCCCACAGTGGTGAGGGGATTTCTAGCTTTGCTCCCCATTGAGACAATAGGTCCCTGTCCCATAAGGTGATAAGTGTCCTTACCACGAAAGGTCTTACTGTGGCAACCTGACCCTCAGGTCCTTCAGTAAGGATTGTCCGTTTGCTCCTCATAGAGGTGGCAGCTCCTCCCATCCCAGAGATGACTTAGTTGTTTGGTATCAGTTCCCAGCTCTGTGGCCACTCGGAGTGGGCAATGATGGTCACATCTGCTCTGGTATCTGCCACACTTGGAAGATAACTTTGTCCCCTTTGTTAAACAAGCCACACTCTATAAGAGCTCTCTCTTGGCCCACAATCTCTGCCTAAAAAACCATAGGGTTTTCCAGCAACATGTCAGTCCAGGTGGGTATGAGAAAAGCTTGGGCGATGGGTGTGCCTTTAGACAAAAACCAAGGTGGGTCTGCACATAAGACAGTCACAGTAATCTCATCCCTTGGTCCCACAGTTTGGACTTCCAGAAGTACCTGTAAACTGTGCGGTCCATTAATAGAGTCCCCTATGATTAAAATGTCCCTTGGTCCATCAGAAGGTCCAAATTTACCAGTTGGAATTTGGTAGCTCGCCTCATCATCAAACTGGATGGAAAGGGCACTTACCAGCATGCGTTGTGTCTCTGCCTGATCCTCTTAGTAGGTCTTGGAGAGTCGGCGCTCCTTCTCATAGTAGGTGTCATCATAGATGATCTCTCAGTGCCTCGACTCTCCGAGATGGTGGGGAAAAAGAGATGGAATGGCTTGACATTTGGTGTCATAGCGCAGGGCTGCCCTGCACTCGGCCGGAAGTTTCCCTGGTGCCGCTGGTAAGATGGATGATGCTGGACCTGCTGGTGATATTGAAACTAGGGACAATGTTTAAAATGTTCCTTACAGTCTTGGCACGCAGCACAGGGACAACCAGTGGAGGGGTGTTTCTGCGAAAAGTCTTTATCACATTCCACCTGGAGGCGGCCTAGTTCGCCACACTTAAAGCATTTCATACTTTGTTTCTTCTGTGCTATGAAAGCTTCAGCCACTCCTTTGCTGACTGCCAGGGCTACTATATGTTCTGTAGTTGTGAGACAGGTACAGGCTTCCACCATTTGCTGAATGGTGGGTTCAGGGTCTGGAGGGAATGCTCTTATAATTTTCTTGCATTCCGCATTCATGTTGGACACTGCTAGCTTCCTGAGCAGCTCCTCTCTAGCCCTTGGCTGTTCTCGTGGCCTTACTCCGAGCGGCTTTTGAAGGAGAAGCTTCGAGGAAGGTTGCAGCATTTCTACCATCCTGCCATGTGGCAACAAGGGGGAGCTGGAGAAGCAGTGAGGGCCGCAGGAGCAGCGGGAGGGTACAGCAGGGGTAATGCTTCTAGTGGTTCCCACCTCTTTTCCTTCTTTTCTTCTGCTCCCTCTGTCTCTGAGGCTTCTGATACCTTAAAAACGTTTACTCCCTCGGGCCAAATTTCTCCTGTCTAACAGGAGGCATATTCACTTTCCTCAGGATTGAGAGGTTCTTTTGTGTTTACAAATATGTTTAAAGCTTGACAAATCCAACCCGTACCTAGCCAACAGACATGATCGGATCTTATTTCCTTTTTCGTCTACTCTATCATGCAATACCAAATCATTTTGACTTTATCTTTTCCTTTAGTACATGGATTACTATCCCAGTTAGCTAACTTAATTCCTAGGGGACTGTCCTGGAGTGTATCTGCCGGCGCCTTTTTGCTCCCTTTCTTCCTCAGACCTGACTTACTTATTCCTTGTCCCATCTTCCCGGGACCTGACCTGCTTGTCCCTGATCCCTATTCCTTTGCTCTAATTCACTCCTCTGGCAGCTTGGACACCATCCACTACTCACAGCTGCTTCCCACACTAAGCACAGAAAATCTTTCCTCTCCAGCAACACAATCCAGCTCCTTTCAGACAACAAGGCCAAACTCCAAAACAACAATTGACATAACCTACACTCATTCACTCACAGTCACTTGCTCTGCCCTTCTCTGGGCACTCCCATCTCTGGGCCAAGGAAATGCAGACAGGGCCTGGCACTCACCCCGCACTCACTCTGTGTCCACGTCACCTCTCACTCTCACTCACTCCACTATAATAATGAATGACAACACAACAATAAGGTACCTTTATTTTTAAATCACTTGCTAACCTTCACCCATGGGTATTACTTATCAAGTAAAAATGCTCTAATTTAGGGCATATGATCAATATCTCGAATGTTATTGGCCAACCCCAAATGCTCTTGGATATAGGATCCTTAGGATGTTTTCCTAACCTTCAAATCCACACTTCCCGTCTGTAGGAATTTCCCTAGCCTTCAGTTCCACACATCCCATCTGAAGAAATTTTCCTAGCCTTCATGGACCCCCAACCCTCAATCTGGCAACCTTTTGAAATTGGGGCCCTTTACTCCTGTCCTATATTTCCTAGTGGACTGCCTAGGAAATTGCTCCCTCTCCTGTCTCTATATTAGGGGTCCAACCTCTCCCTGGGACCCTGTCCCAGATACCCCGGGGGATCACTCAGTCTTTGCCTTTCGCTTCGTCTCTTTGCTGGCTGGTCTCCTCGCGGAGATACCGAA
>JAFCGX010000494.1:0-146964 GCA_019023105.1 Diglossa brunneiventris
ATTCACAGATATAGAACAAGAGTCTTCTACACTTGTGAAGTTGCTGCAGGTGAGGTTTTGGGTTCACTCTAGAGGGTAGTCAGGGGGGTGAGCTTGGAAGATCCAGCTGCAGTCTCCATCCATGTTCCTTGGTGGTGGCTTTTGGTGTCTGCAGCCTGGATCCAGAGCGCCCTGGGGGCTCCTGCGGCTGCCTTTGCACTCAGGGTGAGGATGCCCAGGAGCTGCTGAGGCCGCAGTGGGGACCAGGGCTGGGGCTCGTGCCTGGCAGGTGTGGCTCTGGGGGCTGTGACATGCCAGGGCATGGGTCACAGTGGGAGCTGTGAGCAGGGGTGTTTGAGAGTTTTTTGCAGGACAATGGCACATATGCAACATATGCACAATCCAGCCTTTATAGATACTGAGTAAGGTCACAGTGCCCTTGAAGGACACGAAAGGAGAGGAACACACTCAGAAGCAGACAGTTCAGGATGCAAATGCAGACAAGAAAACTGCAGCGAGACGCATGAAGAAGAAAGACTAACCAAAATTAACTGAAACATTAAAATGCGTGTGTAAAGGATTTAACCAATACATGTATAGCTTGAGGTGTGAACAATAGAGAACAGTATAAATATAGATTGCTTTTTGTAATAAATCGGCTTCAACTGATCATGGCACGATGTCCTGTTACTGATCCTCCGCACAGGGGCACGGCCAGCTTGGCAGCTGAGGGACATGGTTCTGCTGGCCGTGACATCACAGAGGACAGGTCACGCTTGCACCTGTGTCCAGGGGCAGCACTGGGCAGTTGGATTCTGGCAGCCAGTGAGTGCACACACAGGGGGACAGCTGAGCTGGATGGGGGCTGGGAAAGTGCCCTGGGGATTTCAAGCCAGAGGGAGAGCGGGGACCCTCAGGGCAGGGCACTGCCCCCAGGGCTGGGGGAAGTGGGGCTTGGGGCTCTCAGCATGGCAGGTGCCCAGAGAGGCTCTGGGGACACTGCAGGTGTTGCCAGCCCCTTGCTTCCTCCCAGCCAGACATGCTGAGTCCCCTTTCTCCCACCAGGCCATGTCTCCAACCTGGCCTTCATCCTGGCCCTTTATGCACCCCCAGTGGGTTGAAAGTGAACACGAAAATTGATAAGGATGTGGTCAAGCGGATGCGGGAGCGGGAGGATTTCTGCGTCAGGAGATGACTCGGCTCCTGCAGGAGGTGAATGACAACAACTCCATCGTGGATAGCCTGTTCCTTTCTGCATGGCAGCTGCTGTGGCTGCCTTGGCTCACCAAGGCTGAGCAGAAGGAAAATTCAGAAACTGAGAAGAGTGAAGCTGAACGGATGCAGGATCATGAGGAGTATCTGCTTCAGGAAATGACTCGGCTCCTGCAGGAGATTGATGGCAAAAATTCCATCATGGAAAGCCTGTTCCTTTCTGCACAGCAGCTGCTGTGGCTGCCTTTGCTCACCAAGGCTGTTCTGCTCTCTCTGGCCTTCTGGCTAGTCAGGAGATGGAACCGTGGCTCTGCCAGCTGCAGGACGCAGAGGGATCCAGCAGCAAGTGGAAGATTGTCAGGGGGAAGTTCAGCAAGGAGAAGGTCAGTGAGTGTGAGAAGGACAGGGTGCAGACTGGGGTGGCAGCACTTTGGCTGTGCCCAGCCCATCACCAATGGGCACATCCAGGATAGGGCTGGAGCGGGCTGTCAGCAACCTGATCTCGTTGGGAATGTCCCTGCTCATTGCTGTGTAGTTACACTGCATGGTCCATAAAGGTCACCCCTAAGCCCAGCTGTTCTGTGTTTCTGTGATTCTGCAGCAGGGCCTGCCCAGCACGAAGGCGCTGCAGGAGCTGGTGAACGAGCTCCTCGGTGTCTGCCGAGCGCTCTCCAGGAGGAGCTTCATGCCGCAGCTGCACCCAGCTGCCGGGACGGACGCCAGCCCTGCAGCCTGCGGCCTCCAGGAGAACAGCAGCACCTACCGCCCGCTGTTCATCCTGCGGCCACCCCCCGGCCACTCCTTCAGCCTGGAGAGCACAAGTGGCCGCCAGCCAGGCGCATCCGTGTGGCGCTGGAGTGCCTGTGCTCCGGGGAGCAGCTGCTGGGGCACACGTGCTTTCTGCACGCCTCTGGTGGCCAGCTGCCCACGGATCAGGAGTGGTACCTGATGGACACCCTCTGCACAGGCTCGTACTTGGATGCCAAGAAAGTCACCCGCTGGGTGCAAACGTTGGTGCTGTCGGCCTGGCTGCTCCTGCCGCAGTCGCGCCACTGCCAGCTCACGGCGCTGCCCTGCGGCAAGTCCTGCAGCTTCCGGCTGAGCGGCGCCTCTGGCCTGCACTGCAGCATCGAGATGGCTCTGGCCATGCAGCGAGGCTGCTCAGGTGCCTGCCTGGGCCTGGAGTAGGCAGCAGCGGCTCTGCCAGCAGCACCGTGGGGGCCAGAGAGCTGCCATCTCTCAGACTCACTGCCGCGATGGCACTGCTGCTGAGGTGACAGCATTGCCACCAAAAAGGAGTTGAGGAAGTGAAGAGAACCGTTCCTCATGGGACATTTTTGTTTTTCCGTTAGGATTCTTTAGTTCCTTTTTATGAAATCTGAAAAATGTAGCCAAACCATACTAATTGTAAAACCTCCCAAGGCAGAGCTGGGAAGGTTAACATGATTTCAAATATGTAGAAGTTTATGTTGAGAAAAATTATACATCCATAGGAGTTTTCCTACACCACTTTTTTTTTTCATTAAGAAAATAAAATGATTTCTTTGACTCATATTTGTCTCCCAACGTGTCACTTGTGATGAGAATGTAGACAGGTCATAAATTAGTAAATTGTCAATAGAAACAACTGTGGTGGCAATTCAAAATTTCATTGGCTCTCCCACAGCTCCATCTCAACTCTAGGAAGTTTTCTTTAAAAAAGAAAAGAGAAAATTTGGCCCACTACATACCCATTATTAAAAGGAAAGAAAAGCCTCTTGTATCTATGCCAGAGGTGACAGAGCCTAAGTGAAAATGACCATCACATCTCGATTTAAACTGCTGGCAGCTGCCCCGCACCCAGACTGGTTCTTCTGACCTTTAGGGAGGTAGGGAGGTAGAGACATTCCTAGGAAAAGAACAACACAAACTTCCTGGGCAAAACCAAGCTGTGTAACTGCATCCACTTGGGATCTTTTGGGCTGGATTCTAACTTGTACCGCGTGAAGTGCTCGCTGCACTGCTCTTGTTGCTTCCCCAACTTAACACTACTATGACACTACTTGCAAGCATAACTTAGCACCAACACCAAACTTCCTCTTTGTCTTCCTTCTGGGTTAGAACAAAATAAATTTGAAGAGGATAGTGCCTGAAATTTGTTCCTTTACAGCTCCAAGTTGATCCATAACAATTCTAAGAGACAGCAAGAGACTATCAACTCTTCCAGAAGCTCTTGCGTGGTCATGGCTGAGAGAGCTTTTCCTGCAGCCCTGGAAAGGGCCCCAGGGGCCCTTGGCCGAGGATGGGGATCAGGCTCAGGGAAAGAACTAAAGGGCTCAAGGCAAAGGCTGAGAGGGCAGAGCTGCCACAGCGTGGCACAGAAAGAGCCTCATCATTTTTTTCCTTTTGCTTTTTGCTGTGAGGGAATGAAACCAAAGAAATTGGTCTCAGCATGCCTTCTGGGACTGCAGAGATCCCCACACATCAAACCCCAGGTGAACCTTTACCCTTTAGTAATTAGACCAATCTTGCATTTCTCCCTCACTTACAAACTGTATGAAAACTCGGAGGCAAAGGCTTAGGGATGCCAGATGTGAGTAACAGCGTCCTTCTAGTGACTGCATCTCTGTGCACTTTGCAAACTTGTGGAATTATTCAAGAGAACTTAAGGAATGAAACAGATTTTGTCTCTCCTATCTCCTCCTGCAAAATCCCTGGTGTTTCTGGTCATTCAATGTCTTTTCTTTATGGTATCTCCAGCCGGGGGTCTATGTACAAATCACAAACAGGATGGGACTGCTGTGGAACGTGTCTTGAGCTGTTTTGTTTTTCAGCATCAGTCTCATTACATGGTTATGACAATGGGAAGATGCCATCAGCTCACATCCCAGGCAGCAGATCCAGAACTTAATGTTACAACGTACGTTATAAGCTTTTTGACCAATCACACAAAGCAAAAGCACATTGACAGTAGTTCTATCCACACGTATCTTTGGTTAAAACATGGCTGCTTATTCCGAATACAATACCTGCTTGTAAGCCTTAAAACACAATGTACAGAGCTCCGTTATTAAGCTTCAAACTTCCTAATATCTTGCTAGATAAACTTTTCTGTAGCTTAGGGAGTTATTCTAGCCAAGCATTAATACACAGACCATTGTTCTATTTATCCTTGTCTTTCTACTTGTTAAATTTTTTTTCTGCTAACCAATCTCATGGCTACTGCTTAGCTCTAATCACAGTTCTGCTGTCTCTGAGGCCTGCCTTTTGCAGCTTTCCAAAACCATCTGATTTTGTGGATTCTCACAATTCCCCCCCTCAGTTCACCTAAAAAGAAACCTTCATAACTGTGTCGTTATTACTACCTTGCATTTCATAGCCTTATTATATATATTCTGCTTATTACCTGCTTAAGCATCTTTTTACTTGCACTAAGCATTGCTATATCACAATACAGCAATTTAATGCTGTGAAAGTCCAGTCAGTTCAAAGGGCATAAATCATGCCTGACAATAATTACAAGTCATTGTTCAAAAAAGTCTTGTCGGTTCCAAGTCTTAATTCAAAACCTTCCTCCATGTCTATACCTTCATCCACCATCTCTGTGAGATTCAAGAACTCTCTGTGAATCCATTTCTACCTCTCTCTCTTGTATGATGAAAACTTCTTTGATAGTTTTGTCCATCATTTGTCGCACACCCCGACGTATGCAATGTATCACTACAAACGTAACTACCAAAACACCCAATCCATAGAGACCTATCTTACAAGTTCCCTTAGCCAAGGTGCAAAGCTCCATTCTTGGAACAAACATCTAACCATGACCCACCATCTTCTTTAATTTTGAGCTGTCAAATCTTTCAGCTTTTGTATGCTTTAGAGGATGGATTCAGAATGATCTGACAGGTTCATACAACACAATCCTTCAAATTCCTCACAACCATGTCCATGTGCCTGTAAAAGAAAATCAATTCCTGCTCTCTTTTGAAGGGTAGCATGTCTAACACTATTAACATTGGTCAAAATATCACTGATTGCAGTGGATGTGGCATTAGTTTGTTTACTCAGTCAACATCCAACCCGATCTAATTGTTTCAATGCCATTGCTGAAGCCAGTTGGGGTAAAAACAAACCTGTTGAAACCCTTTGGGCAACATTCCAAGGCATGAGATCACTCTTACACTTTTCATCATAATGATGAGCAGATCTTTTTCCCTTATGTTTCCTCTTAATGACTGCTTTAGCAGTAGGTGCTAGCACAGTGAGCATCCCAATGCTACATGGGCCACCTTCAAGGAGTGATGGGATGCCCTGCCAAGCCCTATCTCCACAAATGAACCAATATCCTTTTGGCAATTGTTGTGGATATTGGTCAGCCTCAGAAAGCACATCCAACTATTTGAATAGTTACACCAAAAACTTAAGTTGCTGTAGGCAAAATAATGGGGAGTAACATTGTACTTTGGAGGATCACCTTCTCACCAATCACTACTGCAAATCAGTAAGGCAAAAATCCATTGTTAAAGAAGCAAGGATTTCTAATTCTTGGGTTCAGATACTGCTTTGGGAAGTTGTTTGGCCCAAATGTTCCAATTCAATACAGGATTGCTCCCATTGTCAATTTCACCAGGCTCACCATTGGATTGTTTTTTGATCAAAGGTGAATCCTTTACTGGCACACTGACCAGACAGGTTGAGAAAGGCTTTTCTGGTTCTGAATTAGACAAACATACGGTATCCGGGCCTGCTGCCTTGGCTAAGGTCAAGCAAACACTTGGTTTTGGTTGTTCCACAGGCAAATCTGCACTACAAGAAGCAATTAAAACCCAGCAACACCAGCATATAATTTGATTTTGCTCCATTTTTTTCATGAGCTAATTTTTGGCAAAAATCCTGCCACATATATCAATTTAATAACTTTGCTTTTTGACCTTAAAATAGGATTTCACATTTGAAACTCCAAAAGAGGGGATCTTTAATATAACAAAACAAAACCCACACTTTTGCCAAAAATCAGCTCTATGAAACCAGCAAGTGACACATTTCTAAGCTGCATAAAATCAGGGTTTGCAGGTTCCACCAATGAACAAGGAACGTCAGGTGTGACCCTGATCCCTCTGTTTCGCTCACGTCTGCGTACTTGCTTCCTCGGTTTTGGAGTTGTCAACACATTCTTGTGTGCAGTAGGGTTTGTTGTTTTTTGCTGGGACCCACTTAATTCCTGCACCTGTAGAGACAGAAGCATACCCTTTGCCTCAGGTGATTAATCGGAAAGGACCTTCAATTTGTCTGGTCTCAGGTTTCTAATTAAACAGGGGGATTTGCTTTTCAGTTTCACCTGTGTGTTATTTGAAAATGCCTAAAAATCAGTGGATTGGGTTCTGCAACTGAGCTGTTTAAAAATTAAAAACATACAAAGCTTTGTTCAACCTCATCTGTGGTGTGAGCTCTACTCCCTGCCTCTGTTGATCAAGAATGCGTTTCAATGTGTGATGTGCCCTCTCAATAATTGCTTGGCTTGTGGAAGTGAGGAATACAAAAGATGTGACAAACACCCCATTCTTTAAAACTGTGGCAAATTTTTGAGATAGATATGCAGGACCATTGTTGGTTTTTACTTCTTGGGGCAACCAATGAAGCAAAAGCTTGCAAAAAATGCTGACAGGCATGATTACCTGTTTCACCTGTGTGAAGAGAAGCAAAAACTGCACCAGAGAACGTGTCCACTGAAACATGAGTATTGTTAAATTTACCAGAGGAAGGATATTAGGTGATATCCATTTGCCATAACTGCAGGCTTTGCAAACCCCGCGGGGTGACCGCTCCTGTAGAAACAGGAGGCTGCACAAGCTGACAGTCAGGGCAAGTACTGATGGTAGCCTTAGCCTGACTTTTGGAAATCTGAAGCATTCCCACAAGTGCTTGCATGTTTTGGTGAAAAAGGGCATGACTCAGTTTTGCTTGTTCTAAAATGTTCAGCAAAGTGTTTGAAATACCCATTGTCAGTTTGTCCGCTCTCGCGTTTCCTTCCACTAAAAATCCAGGAAGCAAAGAATGAGCCCTGATGTGAGAAAAAAATATGGATTCGTTCTGTATTGTAAAGTTGTATAAAGACATGAAAGCCAATGATATAAAGTGTCACTACTAGCATCCTTTAAAATTGATCCTTCTAATCTTTTAACCACATTAGTACATAAGCAGAATCTGTGATTAAATTAAGAGGTTGTGGAAGGAGCTGAAAAGCCTGAACCACAGCAGCAAGTTCAACAATCTGAGGAGATCCTTCTACTATTTGAATGTCTGACTCCCAAGCATTAGTTATTTGGTTCAACCAAGTTACGACTGATTTGTGACTTGTGCCAGAGCCATCAGTGAAGAGAGTTCTGCATTTAAAGGCTCTTCACTTAACATAAGTTTCTCTCTAAAACTCAATTTTGCTTGCAATATTTGTGAGCTGGGTAATGAACAGGACAAACACCTGGGAAGTTCAGCAATGCATACTGCAAATCATCAGAATTTTGCATTGCCCAATTAAGATAATCTTTTTTCAATGGTAAATAAATAACCGCAAATTCTTGACCTGCTAAACTTAACCATCTGGTACTGGCTTTAATTACAATTTGTGCTATCATCCCTAAAACTGTAAAAACAGTCTCTGGAAACCTGTAGGGAAGAAAACTCCATTTTATTATCAACAAAGGATCTGTCTCAGAAGGGTCTCACTGAAAAATGAGACTACAAATTTGCATTTTTTTTCTCCTAAAATTGCAAAAAAGAAAGGCTTTTCTGGAATAGAGCAATGAGCTTGTCGTATTTGGAGAGCCTCCTTGACCTTGTCATGGGCTGCATGAGCTTCAGGTGTTAGAGTTGTAGGAGAGTTGATGCCACAGCTTTCTCTCAGTAAATTGAGAAGTGGACCAGTTCATCACTGGTGATTCCCAAAACATGTTTGACCCAATTGATTTTTCTTAGAAGCTGTTGTAAATCTTGCAGGTTGGTGACACTGGTCCGGAGCTGTATCTTCTGCGGTGTTATTGTTTTTTCATTAATCTTCCATCCCAGATCCTTCCAGGGTGAAACTTCTTGGATTTTTGTTGTAGAAATTTTAAGTCCAGCATTTTGATTTCAGTAACAAAATTAGGACAAGCTTGCTCTATCTCTGTCTGCGTTGGAGCTGTGATGAGCAAATTATCCATGTAGTGTAGAATCATGGATCTTGGATACTTCTGTCAAACTGGAGACGAAGCTTGTGCAACAAAATATTGGCAAATTATAGGGGAATTCTTCATTCTTTGTGGCAATGATTTTCAGTGGTATGTCTGCAAGGGTTCTCTTTGATTGATGACAGGAACTGAAAAGGCAAATCTTGGAGCATCATCGGGATGAAGTGGGATGTGGAAAAAACAATCCTTTAAATCAATGACAACGAGAGGCCAGTGTTTTGGGGTCATTGATAAAAAGGAAGTCCAGGTTGAAGGGGTTCCATGTCTTCAATCACTTCATTGATCTTCCTCAGGTCATGAAGCATGAAGTCCCATGTCTTCCTGTGGATGACAAACAGTGGTGAATTCCAGGGGCTGTTCCTGGGTGTGATGGGACTTTGCCGTAATTGCTCTTTTAAAATCTTTTAAGGATATTTCTTTTTTTCTCTGTTAAAGGCCATTGATTAATCCATATAGGATGATCAGGTTTCCAGTTCAGCTTTCAAGTGGCAGGTTTCAAGGTGGTTTCTATCACAGGCCCACTTCCAGTTCTGCTCCCCATTGGGACAGGACGTCTCTCCCGCAGATGTTGAGAGGCTTCTGAACAACAACAACAAAAGGATGCACCATTGCTGTCCTTGCTTGAGGACCTGTAATGTTAATCATGGATGCACTTTGCAAACACACAGTAGCACCTCCAACCCCTGTGAGGGACCCTGCTGGAGCTACCAATCCCAATCAGTGGGCCAAACATGTGAGAAATTACAGTAACATCTGCACCAGTATCCAGCATGCCTGTAATGTAAATTGTTTTACCACAGCGAGTCAGGCTGCAAGTCACTTTTGGTTGATTGCAGTCTAAACATTGCACCCAAAAGACCTCAGGACCTGAGGTTCCAAATGGCACAGACATCATTGAATTCTCTGGAAAGTTGTTTTGCTTGGCTGTATTCAGGGTAAAAGAAATGTAATAGCTATAGGTGGTTTTGGTGGAATCACCATAGGAACATTAAATGCAAGAGCTAAAATTACTAGCTCTTTGTAACAATTTATTGAAACAACAGCTGGAAGGACTTAATGTCCAAGAATTTTGTTGCTGGTTTTGCCGAGAAATCAAAAGATCTTGTCTTTGTTGAAAAGACCTGATCATTCCAGTAGAAATACTTTCAAAACAACAGTATTTAAAAGGTGTATCAATTCTGAGGAGGCCAATTCAAACCTTGTACCTGAGGGTATTGAGCTGGGACCATTTGAGGGATGGTTGACTGAGGATGAATGACTGAGGTACCAATGCCATTTGACTGGGTCACTGACTGTAAGGAGGTACCACTACTTGTGTCGAGGTGCGGTGGTAATCCGCGCTCTTTTTGTGTTTAACGACCAAGGTTTGCCATTGATGTCAAATTGAGAACGACAATGCCTAGCAAGATGCCTCCCTTTCTGACATCGAGGATAAATTGAAAGTTTTTAGATTGTAATGTTCTTGTAGAACATTTCCATTTTCATGTGTCCTGCTTTACCACCAGCAAGCAACAAGCCTTTTTATGAGAGTCCAACAGTACCAATAGATTTTTTGAAAATGTTTGTTGTGCTTCAAGGGCTTTTTTCAAGTTTTTTCAATATTTGTCCCCAGTTTTCTCCCAAAGCTTTTCCCAAATTATCTCCCAATGTTTTTCCTAACTTTTCTTGAGATTCTGCAATCTGCTTTCCAAAAGCAGTGATTTGCATATTGGCAAGATGTTGGGGAGAGGTGAGCTTACTGCAAGCTGTTACCATCTATGTTACAGTTGGAGGCTGATCTGGTAAAGTTATAATAATTTTTTTACATTACTATAAGTTCTTTGATCTCATGGTGAGAAGGAGTTCATCCACCAAGTATTGTGGATTGCATCATTACAACCATATCTCACCAGTAAGGCAAAGAGTTATTTATTTGAATCCAAATTTTTTTCTAAATTTTGATTAATATTAGACCGATTAGGTAGTTGAAATGGAAGGTTTACCACTGATTTAAACTGTGTTTTGTTTTTCCCTCTCATCACTCCTGTATCTGATGCAGAAGAACAGGTAGTGTTGTCACAGCAATCAGCTGTCCCAGGAACAGCGAAGGGGACGATCCATTCCTCCTTTTAACAGCCCGCTCCTGCCCCGCCGGGCAGCGCCCACGGCCACAGCCCACGGCACCCTCAGCCCCAGCCTGCCTCCCCGGGCCTGTGGCCTCACCTGGGCTCTCTCCAGGCTGGCAGCAGCAGGTCCCCGTTCACTGCTCTTGCTGCTGGCCTTCAGCTCCTCCCTGCTGCCTCCCGTCACTCTCCGGCTGCCCTCAAGGTCTTCCTTGCAGCTAGCAAAAGTGGAGGCTCTGGAATTGCTTCCAAGGCCTGGCAGAGCTGCAGTCCCAGAGCCCTCTGTGCTCCCCGCTGGCCCCTCCATCCCCTCAGCCCCGCCATGCTCTCGGTGAAGCCCCAGCCCCCTTCAGTTTCTTCAGCCCCTCACAGTCCTCTCAGCCCCCTCAGTCCCTTCTGAGCCATCCTGTCCCCTTAGACCCGCCAGCCCCTCAGCCTGTGCCACTTCCCTGTCACCTCAGTGCCACCATGGCCCTCGGCTGCCCCACAGCCCTCAGCCCCAGCAGCAGCTCAGGGTCACCGTCCCTTCAGCGCCACGGCCCCCTCAGCCCCCTGAGCCCCCTCTGTCTCACCGTCCTTCAGCAGCTCCTCAGGGGACAGTGCCTGGGGCCAGCGGCAGCTCCCACCGCTCCAGGGACAGCCGGGGCTGGAAGTGCTGCTCCGCCCGGCCCGGCCGCCAGCTCGGACCCAGCACAGGGACAGGGGACACAGGGGGCACCGGGGAAAAGCAAGAGGTGAAAAAGGCAGCCGACGGAGAAAAGAGGTAAAAATGAAGCCTAGGCCTACACAGCTCTATCTATGCATCTAAACTTCCACATACCTCTAACTAAATACCTACACACTTTGCTAAACCTATATCTAAGCATCTAAATGTAGGCATCTAAATGCAGGCGTCTAAATGTAGGCATCTAAATGTAGGTGTCTAAATGTAGGTATATAAATGTAGGCGTCTAAATGCAACTTTAAATATATAATGTAAATCTCAAAATCCAGAAATGTAAGTAGTTCTATCCCATCTATGACATATAGATCAATTTAACTGTTTAGATGTATATATATGCACATATAAACACAGCTCCATAAATGCAACTATATGGATAGAGAAATAGAATTGTAGAAATCTCTAAATCTATCTATGCACTAAGGGATTCCACCTGCCCAATGGGCACAGGCTCTCCCTCTGATCCTTCTTCCCATGCAGGGCAGCCCTCCTGGCAAGGCAGATCAGCTGGAAATCTGGGAAACAAAGGGAACACTGGGTCATATTGGCCTCTGCGCATTTTTCCCTTTGGAAGTAACTATCCTTCTATCAAAGACTGTAACAGATGGCCAGAAAGGCAGACTCTCACTTGGCAGTTTTGCAGCCTGCTCTTCAAATAGCCAGACTCCTTCCAAGTGTTCAAAACTTCTGAAGTTTTGAAATATCCCAATAAACTCAAAGCCCTCTCAGTGGAAAGGGCCCCCACCAGAGCTTGAAACACAGACAGTGCCAGCTGCCACAAAGAAGCCCAGCCTGGTTCTTTCTCTGTGCTGACAGAGAGACCTCAGTCCTGGGCTTTTCCTCTCTTCAAGAGGCACTCAGTGTTGCCTCCAGAGCACTGACACCCTGCAGCAAATTTTTCCAAGGACATCAGCACAAACTGGACACGCGGCTTGGTGACACAACTCCCACAAGGTCAGGTTTGTTCCCTGCTCTCCTGCCCCAGCAGAGGACTCAGTGTCAGAGCCTCTGGAGAAGCGTGGAGGGCAGGGCTCAGGCAGGTTGTGCCAGTGCAGCATTTGAACTCAAGGCACCTGGAAGCACCAAGCCTGCAGATGGGAACTCAACTCTTCTCATCTCCCTCACTGCCAGAGGCAGGCTCAGAGCAGTCATCTCACACCTCTCTAAACCACTGGGGCTCTGTCCTTACCAAGCTCCTCGGTCCTGGGAATTGTTCCTGCAGCTCTTGGTGCCAGGCAAAGCTCCCTCTGCTGCAGCTCTGTCCACTGGCTCCCCTCCTGAAGACTCAGGGGCAACATTAATATTCCCCTTGAAAGAGAGAAAAAGAGAAAGAGAAAGAGAAAGAGAAAGAGAAAGAGAAAGAGAAAGAGAAAGAGAAAGAGAAAGAGAAAGAGAAAGAGAAAGAGAAAAGAAGAGAGAGAGAAAGAGGAAGAAAAGAGAAAGGAAGAAACCCTTCTCACCACTTACACAAAACCCCTGGTCCAGCAACTCCATGGCTCACACACTTAATCCCTTGTTCCTAACAAGAACTCTGGGCCCCAAAGCCCTTCAACACTCAGAAAAATTTGACTTCTCAAACACAGTCCAAAAGCTGTCAAAGCTGACAGTGTTGAACGTGGGGGTGACACTGAACACATGGAATGGCTGCTAAGGAGGAGTCCTGCCAGCTCCTGGCACAGGGATGTGCTCCTCCCTCCACAGCCCTGAGCACAGCAGGCTCATCCAGGCTGCAGCGTGGCAGGGACAGCATGGGAACACACATCTCTTCCCACAGAGATGCCCAAGAGCAAGGGGACTGAGCTCTGCAACATGGACAGCAAGACTGGCCACTTTGCCCAGCTGAGGATTTCCCAGATGGAAACTGGACTGCAGGCAGCAGCTTCCTGAGAGGACAAGAGAGCTGCAGCTCCAGCCCAGCCCCAGCCCCGGCTCTGGCAGCGCCTACACGCACGGCAGGGCTCACACAGCAGCAGCAGCTGCAGCCCAGCCCTTGCTTTGCCTTGGCCTTCCCACCCAAAAGAGGCACAGCCCATCTGCTGCTGGAGCAGAGGCACCTCTGGCATGCCCCTCCCTGCACGGGACACTTAGCCTTCAGTGCCACTTCTCCAAACACTCTTCTCTTCTTTCCCAGCAAACAAAGCCTCTTAGAACCTACAAAGCTTCCACTTCCTCACCACAAATGCCCCTGCACCAGGGATTCTTCCCAGGAAAAGGAGCACCCAAACTTGGCCAACACAGGCTCACACCTTTTCATCCTTACTCAGGGATGACATTTTCATTCCCTCTTCTTTAGGAAGTCTTGCTTTACCAGGCAAGCCTTCCCTGACCATTCACAGCTGAACTCAGAAGCTTTTCCTTCTCAGCCATGCAACAACACTCACAAGCTCTCAGTCCAGCCCCTTTCTTCCCTGCCCAATGCAGTTCCTGAGCAGAGGGAGAAAAACATCTCCTCCAGTGTCTCAAGCACCATGTCCAGTTCCAGGGGTGGCAATTCCTCTTCCCCAGAGTATTCCACAGCCAGCTGGGGGCTGTCCATGCTGCAGAACCTGCACTGCCAGCTGGAGTGCTGGGGCTGAAGTGTCTGGGCCGGCTGCAAGAAGCCAAACACATTGGTCAGGCTGCACAATGTGTCTTTGGGACGCAGAGCTCTACTGCTGCCTTGCATCAAACATCACAGGAAGCACACAGCAACCTCAGTTCCAGAAATGTATTCAGACTTCCCAGGGATTGGAGGAGTAAGTTCTTCCTCTTAAAAATTTTATCCTAATTGACATGTACATAGATTAAGGCATGGATTGGAAATCTGATATAGACCACACACACAGACACACACACACAAACACCTGTGCAGAGCTGGAAACAAACAAGTCTGTCTTTAGCACATTTGAGACAGGGAACAGGATTAGCCCTGCAAGGCCGGGCTAGGGCCAAGAGCAGAAGGCCAGCCCCCTGCTTTTGCCCACAGGCAGCCCTCCAGAGCAAGAAGCCACTCCTGCCAGGGCTGAGGTGCCCGAAGCTGCCTCCCCGCTGTGCAGCTCTGCAGAGCCCGCGGAGCGCAGGGTCCTGGGCAGCCAGGGCAGCCCGGCTGCCTTGGGGCACAAGGAGTGCCCCAGAGAGAACTGCTGCCCTTTGCTTTGCAACTGTTCCTCAGAGTCTTGTCATTAATTCTCTGTGTCTGATATGTTTCCTTTAGTTTCCATAATTTAAGACAGCTTTTTGAGAAAATTGACTGATCTAGCTTCAGCTGCTGGTGGTGGTGCTTTTGTCTGCAGGTGAGGGCAGGTGATTTGAACCAAGGACAGAGTCCATGCTAACAGCCCAGCTTTGCCAAGTCAAGAAAACCATTCACACTTGGGCTACCAGTGCTGAGAATTTTTCCTAGGTTTTGGAAAGCTACCACCTTAAGAAACCCATCAGATTCTCCTCCAGGAGGATACCAGCAGTAGCATGATGCCAATGTTGTCCACCCCGTTTCCTGTGTCTTTGGTGCTTTTAGGAGTTCTGCAGTGCCCAGCAAGAATGAAATTGACCTGTGATAATGTAATTTGAGAGCTCTGTGTTGTTCGTTGCCACATGAGTGTTCATGACAAGCTGGACACCCGACTTGTGGCTCTGTCAAGTTAAATTCTCCCATTTCTGTGCAAACAGCAGCCCGAGATGCTGAGAAGAGCAAGCACAGTGGGTGGGTGTGCATGCACACACCCGGGGCTGACTGCTGTGTGGGCAGAAGGTTTTGCACTGTTGTACATCTTCACACTCCCAAGCTGGAGGAAGAAATCAATCTATATGAAAGGAAAAGATATAAATCTATATGAAATGAAAAGATATCAAAATGAATGAAATAATACCTATTAATTTATCATAGATGTAATTTAACATCTATATACTATTGCCGGCCAGGGGTCTCTGTACAAATCACGAACGGGACGGGACTGCTGAGGAACGCGCCTCGAGCTGTTTGTTTTCCAGCATCAGTCTCATTCCATGGCTATGACAATGGGAAGATGCCAGCAGCTCACATCCCCGGCAGCAGGCAAAGAACTTCATATTACAACTTACTTGAAAAGCTTTTTGACCAATCACAATCACACAAAACAGAAGCATATTGACAGCAGTTCTATCCAACCAAGCACACGCACCTTTGGTTAAAACAGTGCTTGCTTATTTTGAATACAATACCTGCATGTAAGCCATAAAACACAATGCACAGAGCTCCATTATAAGCTTAGAAGTTCCTAATATCTTGCTAGAGATACATTTTGAAGCTTAGGGAGTTATTCTAGCCAAGCATAAATTCACAGACCATTGTCTATTTGCCCTTACTTTTCTACTTCTTATATAAGTTTTCTGCTGACAAAGCTTATGGCTGCTGCTTACCTCTAATTGCAGTTCTGCTGTCTCTGAGGTCTGCCTTTTGCAGCTTTCCCAAACCCCTCTGCTTTGAAGGATTCCCACAATTCCCTCTCTTGGTACAACTAAAAAGAAACCTTTGGATCCGTGTTGTTTATTAACTACCTTTCATTTCATGGCTTTGCTATAGTATACCTGCTTATTGCTTGCTTAAAGCATCCTTTTTGCTCGCATTAAGCCTTGCTATATTCCAACACAGCACTTTAATGCTGTGAAAGTCCAGTCAGTTCAAAGGGCATAAGTCATGTCTGATAGCAATTACAAGTCATTGTTCCAAAGAAGTCTCGCCTGTTCCAAGGTCTTAATTCAAAACCTTCCTCCATGTCTATACCTTCATCCACCATCTGTGTGAGATTTCAAGAACTCTCTGTGAATCCATTCCTACCTCTCTCTCTTGTGTGATAAAAACTTCTTTGACAATTTTGTCCATCATTTGTCACACACACCGACGTATGCAAGGTATTACTACTGGTATCACTGCCAAACACCCAATCCATAGAGACCTATTCTACAAAGTTCCCTTAGCCAAGGTGCAAAGCTCCATCCTTGGAACAAATCATCTAACCAGGACCCACCATCTTCTTTAATTGGAGCTCTCAAACCTTTCAGCTTTTGAATGCTTTTGTGAATGGATTCAGAGTGATCAGACAGGTTCATGCAACACAATCCTTCAAATTCCTCACAACTGTGTCCATGTGCCAGTAAAAGAAAATCAATTGCTGCTCTGTTCTGTAAGGTTGCATGTCTGACAACACTAACATCGGTCATCATGTCACTAATTGCAATGGAAGTAGCACTGTCTTCTTTCCTCAGCCAACACCCCAATCGGTATAATGGTTAAATTGTCTCACCGAGGCAAGTTGATGTAGAATAAAGTTGATGTAACTCATTTTGCAGGGCCCTAGGGTCTGAAATTACCATTACAGTTTTCTTTACAATGACGGGCAAATCTTTTTTCTCTGTGTTTATCCTGATGGCTTTTTTAGCAACAGGTGCTATCACAGTGAGTTGTCTGATGCTACATGGGCCACCTTAATTTTGAGGGAATGCCCTGCCAGGCTCTATCTCCACAAATGAGCCAATATTCTGTTGCTAATTATCGTGGGGACTCATCTAGGTCATCTGCTCGTCAGCAGTTTCACCCTTAGGGGACACTGGGGTAGTAAATTGCACCACAAACTTGAGTATCTGTCCCCAGGATGATGGGGAGTAACATGAACTGTGGATCTCCCTGGTGCTGAAACGCACCACAAAATTCCACTACAAATGAACGAGAATTCCAATTCTTGAGGTTCAGAAGGTGCTTTAAGAAGATCAGGGGCCCAGTGATGCCAGCTGGTTATGGGACTGGTCTCGTTGGCAGCCTCACACCAATATTTGTCACGGCTGGGTATTGGCCACTCCTTGCTGGCATAGGCACACCGACCAAACAGGTTTCAAGGATTTGTCTGGGCTCAATTGGTCAAACATAAGGTGTCTGAGCCTGCTGACTTGGCTAAACCAGGAAAACATTCATTTTTGGTTGCTCTACAGGCATATATGGACTGCAAAAGCAAGCAAGCAAAACCAACAAGTGCCAGTGTATCATTTGATCAAGCTCCATGTTCCTGTTCAGCTGTTTTTGGCAAAAGCATCCCATGGATTTCAGTTCTCAAGCAAATCTTTTAGCACTTATTCAGGGACAGGCCAAGTGTAGGGCACTAAACTGTCCCTCTTACCTTCAATTTTTACAAATTGGGTATCTTAGAATTCTTTTGAACACAACGGACACCATGCTTTTACTTAAAGAGCTCTATGGTACAATTTCACAGTCCAAAAATCAACAATCAGACTCAAGATTTGTAGGTTTCACAGGCTGAACAGGGAACGTCTGGCATGAACCGTAGTTTCTCCGTGCGGCTCACGTCTGCGTGCTCATTTCCCTGCTGGTGGAATTGTCGGTGCGCTCTTGTGTATGAGACGGTTTCACGTCCTTCGCGGGGACCCACTTAGGCCCAGCACCTGTGCAAATACAAGCATTCCCTTTGCCCCAACTGATTAGTGCAAATGGTCCTTCAATTTGTCCTAACTCAAGGTTTCTGATGAAAACTGGAGGATTTTCTTTCAATTTTGCCTGTGTGCTGTTTGAAAAGTGCCTAAAAACTGGAGGATTAGGTCCTGCAAATGAGCTGTTCAAAACACAAAGACATCTAAAGCTTTGCTCAACCTCATCGGAGGTGTAGCTTGGGCCACTCCCCCTTTTGTTGATCTAGAATGGGTTTTAGAGTGTGGTGTGTCCTTTCAACAATTGGCTGACATGTGTGGGAATAGGGAATTCCAAAAGTGTGGCAAACGCTCCAGTCCATCAAAAATGTGGCAAATTTTTGAGCTGTGTATGTGGGGCCATTTGTCAGTTTTTGCCTCATGGGGGAGCAGTTTGGTGAGCTCTGGACCCCAGTGACAGTGACAAGGACAAAAGCAAAAGACGAGAGGCGCTCTTTCTTCTCGGGACCGAAGTCCCACAGCTTTAATGGAGAACAACTCCAGGAGAGAAAGGGAGCATCCAGGAGAGGAAAGAGGATGTCCAGGAGAGGAAAGAGAGCGTCCACCTTGTGGCAGGAGATTTTAAACCCTGGGGGACGGGGGGCGGGAGAAAGGAACTACCATAGTTCAACATACATAAATCACCACACTGTAGTTTTCTGCCTAAATTGCTGCACCTGTTGCAAACAAAGTCCTAAAATCTCCCCAAACACAACCGTGCAGTCCCAAATGACCACAATGTGGGAAAAAACCACTCAACCGCCCTGTATACCCAAGCACCAGGTGTCACAGGGAGTACCAACCCCTGCAATTAGAAAGTCCACACACACAAGCTCACCAGGAAAGGATTATCTCTTTATGAGGGGACAGAGTGCTCACTTTTCTCAACACAACACACACCGCACACCACATCAGCATCCTCAAACATTCACCCACTGAAAACACAACCACAATTACAACACACAAGAAAAATTGCAATAATACGACAGGATTTGCTCAATTCAGCCCCAGAATTGCTAGCAGGTCCTTATTGACACAGCAAATCCTTTCTGCCAGCAGCCAGACCCAAACCCAAACTGCACAGGCGTACGTTGTGCACAGGACATCTCTGTGTGACTTAGGAACAGCCCTTCGCCTGCGTACGCCTTACGGGTTACTTTATACAGAGTTAAACATTCCCTTTCTCCACAGTCCCAGCAGTCTTGTCTGTCCCCCACGAGGAACAGCCGAGAGCGGAGGTGCCTCCAGGAAAGGAATGTCCTGGCGGCGCCCAGAGACGTCCACAGCCCGGCTGTTCTTGCTGGAGCAGAGAAGCGTTCCTGCTGCGGTCACCAAATGAAGTGTGGAATAGAACTCACCACAGCTAAAGTTAGAATGTGGTATGTTTATTACAGCACCAGGCACACAAGGAGTTGTCTCCTAATGACATGTGTGAAGAATCACTGGCTCTCTACTTATCTAAAATGTCTTACATATTCATATAATTCCCAAAAACCTAACACATATTCATTAGGTAACACCGCCTACTCCCCTTTGTATTGAAATGTATTATAATTGAGTCCAAAGTTCCTTCACATTTCTGCAGTCTTTTACTTCAAATGAGTTGGTGGGTTTAAAGTGGGGAATGGTCTCCTTCTCATGAAGGCCAAGACATCTTCCTCAGTATGACCTCTTTACTTATGAGCTGTTGGCAGGCTTTCGCACCCCTTGGCTATAGCTGAAGTTTCGGGGCCCAGGTGCAGGCCAGGGTCCTCTTCTTTGTCACAAAGAAATCCACATCCCATCCTGCTTCTTTAAACATAGTAAAGACAGGCAAGTGATATATTACCCTAGCCTTAACTACTTTACCTGCTAAAAACTAACTATCCCTTATTATTTCTACTCTTCTTGCTATACTCTTTCCCCCTAACTAAATCTTGCTAAAATTTTAACTCTTCCAGGTCTTTTAAATCCTTGATTCATTGCCTCATCTCACACGCCAGCCATGTGTGAGCCGATGCTGTAACTGGGAAATTCCACTCCTGAGCAGGAGATACAAGGCCTGGTTCTGAGCTGGAAGGGTGAGAAGGATGAGATGCACAGCATTTTGATCCAGGGGATGTCCTGAAAGTGCACTGGCTACCTGCCCCTGCTGCCGAGCACCACGCTCCATCTCCTTCTCCTGCTCAGCAGATTTTTGGGAATCCAGGGGTGGGTATGTATTATTTGTTACTGCAACCAATAGAATGAATTTGCTTTGCAAGCCCAGTTTTGTCCTGGGTTATTTTGTGCATGGGTCTCCTCCTGAACCTGTGACAAAGACCATCAGGGACCTGCAGGACACTCCTATTCTCATGTCAGTAGGTTCTGAGAAGTGATTTAAGTATAAGAGGTCAATAAGTATCAATCAGTAAATCAAATAATTTGGGGGAATATTTAGCCTGTGAGTTTCTGCAAAGTATTGAATATGTCTTAGATCCACGGACACAAACTAGTAAGTGAGATTGCTGGGTGTGCACGTATTAGGGAAGTGATTCCCCACACACCCAGCACTGAAATCAAGTATTGCCTCTCTTGTAACCCTGACCTGGCAGCAGGGATCGGGCCCTACTTGGTAACGTTCATTTTGAAGACTTCTGTTGAACAAGTAAGAATGATTGAAATGAAATCTTTTCCAGCTGTTTCCCTTTGGTTCACCTGTTTGAGGGTTAAAATTCTGTGCTGCAGGTGTCCTGGGTGTGTGCAGAGCAGTGCAGCCCCAGAAACCCCTTGGTTTGCCCACAGGTTGTCATGCCTTGTTCCCAGGTGTGCCCAGCTCTGGCAGGAGAAGGAGCCCGCAGCGCCGTGGGCACCGTGCCCTGCCCAGCCGGGGCTCTCTGGCACAGAGCAGCAGCAGCAGCGCCAGCACCGTTCAACCCGCTCCTGCCTTGGCTTCCCCTGGGACACAGAAGCCTCTGGAAATCGGCACCGCCAGTCGCATTCCCAGCTTGGAGCAGCTGCTGCTGGCGGGCAGATGCTGCCAGTTCGACTGCTGCCAAAGGGGAAGAAAGGCAGAGATGTACATGCACCGGAGCCCTGGGCATGTACAATAAATGTGCAAATATGTGGGGAGATTTGTTAGGAAGGATTTCAGCTGTGATGCCAACAGTGGCTTCTCTCCTGGTTCTGTGTGTTACAGATGAGTAATGCAATGGTTGGCTCTGACAATTAAAAAGCAGATGTTATGTGGATGTTCAAATGTGTAGCGATGGTATTGTAATATATCCTCCCATTGTCCTCTTTCCTGTCCCCCTTGTAATCGCCTTGGTAGTCAGGGCATTTGGGGAGGGCTGCTTGTGACCAGCAGGCGGGGTGTAACAACACCTGACCTCCGGTCAAGATGCAAGAAAGTAATCTCCAGCAATGGACAGCAGAGAAAGAGTTGACTGAAAAAACTTTTGGAGAAGCTAAGGGTATAAAAGGCAGAGCATCGTTTTGTAGATGAGCACATGGCTGCTAGTCAGGGAGACTCCCAGTGCTGTAATTTCCCCTTTTTCAGTCCTTTGTTAAGGTTTAATAAACCTTTAAAATGTTAAAAGTGAGAGTCATTTCTCACATCTGCAATACTGTGGGCCATTTTCTTGGTCTGGTTTCCTTTGCTTGTGTCCCATCTGAGTGCTCAGTTGGGGTACAGGCTGTAGGTGCTTGGGGGGCTCTTGGAGTTCCTCTTGGATCCCCTGAACAACAGGGCTTGGCCATGAGGGGAATTTGTGCTGCTTTGTTACAGAGGAGAACTTCCCAGGCTATTTTGTGTTTGCTGTAGGGAAGGTTGGTTATTGCTTTGCATAAACTCACAGACCAACATAGAGCTGTTCCTTTGTGATGTCAGGGCATGGTTGCCACATTGTCGTGGTGACATCAGAAGGTTGCCTTGGTGCACGGAAGGCCTGAGTGTCAGAGCAGCCCTAGCGCTTGCTCACATCAGGAGATCTCTCCTGGTTGGCGTATTTGTCAGTAGGCAGCTGCCCACTGACAAGACGCTTGTTTTTTGTAGTGTTGTGGCAAACTCCCACAACACTAATACAATGTTTCACCATCTGGCCACGGCAGCTTTTGCTGCCTATGGCATTTCTTTTTCTGCGTATTATGTGACACATTTCACCCGTAAGTAGAGGTTTCCCTTCTACTTAGGTTAGGGTGTATCCTAACCTGGCTCTTCTATGTGTTCCTGCTCTTTCTTAGTGACTGAGTTTCTGATTTTGAAACAGAAAGATCATTAGGATGCCACTGGTTTTGTAAAGCTCCTGTCAAGGCATTCAGCTAAAAAGGGGGTGTCTGTAGCCACAAGGGCAGCATTTGCAAGGGAACCTGCAGGGCTTCTGTTCCCTTCATGAGAGAGTCTGTGGCAGCAGAGTCTGTCATTTCCTCAGTTTGCTGGGACAAGCAAGACACCTTTGAAAGCCTGGGAGACTTTCAGGGAAGGCCTTCTAAAAACTCTGCAGTTGTTCCCAGAATTCAGAGAAAGCTTCTTTCTTTCTAAGTTTCCTCATGAAAGGATTTGACTGTCTAACTTGACCCATTACAGAATGCTAAAATGGTTATTCCCTTTGCAAGGAAGTGAAAACTCCAAAGCAGTGAGTGTCTGCTCCTGAACCCTAGAGGTGATGCTGTGTTCTTCAACAATGGAACTGCCACAGCTCAGGGGAATTTTGGGAAACTTTTCTGGACAACTGTTTCCTGCAACTTAATGAGAATTAGTGCATGTAACTGATTGAAAAAAAAAAAAGAGTACCTGAAGGGGAGGATTTCAGAAGCTGTTTTATGTCTTTGGTAGAACAGGAGCATTGAGTGTTAAAGAACAATGTGCATTTTCTTGATCATATTTGTATTCACTTACTGGCTAAACAGGCCAAAGTGTAGGCATAGCCAAGAATATTGTCCTGATCCCTTCCTGGCTGTGTGAATGAAATATGTCTGCTGGAGAGATGTTGTGAAATGGGAAATCATCTCAGTTTGTGTTGACTTGTTCTGTGGGATTCAGCAGCCCAGGCAGTTTTCTGACAGCATCTGGTTCATTTTCCCTTCCCACTACAGGTCACCTGAAGCGTGTATTCAGCAGTGCTGAGGATCCTGAGGTGAGTGAGAAAGGGACATTTCATGGTCCTGGTGTTTAAGAATTGTAGAGAAAGATGAGAGCTTGGCCAGTACCAGAAGACTGTAGAGGGCCAGTTAGGAAAGCCGAACAAAAATCCATTTTCATGCCTGCAACAAAAATAACAAAGGCAAAGATGGATATTTTTGAATTTCCATCTCAGAGCTTTGAAGAACTACAAACCTAGTTTTGCAACGAGAACGATTCTTGCTGAGAGCAGATAGGGAAAATTTAACAAAGAGAAATTTCATGTACATTAGAACATGAAGAACATTTTAATTTTATACACAGTGACTTGGAATCCTATTCCTATCAAACCTTATGATACCTACTTGGAACATGAGGTGGTACAAAAGGAAGGCCATCTTGAAACTGTAAATGCAGTATCTGAAGTGAAATGGGCACCTTTGTGGCTGGGGAGCTGCGTGGGCCAAAAGGACGCAGGGCTGGCGGCCTTGAGCAGCTGCAGATGAGGCAGCGTGTGGCCAGGTGGCCAAGAAGGCCGAGGCCATGGTGGCCTGTGCCAGCAGCAGTGGGGCAGCAGGAGCAGGGCAGTGAGCGTGGCCCTGTGCTGGGCAGCGCTGCGGCCACAGCTGGAGCGCTGGGTGCACTTGTGGGCCCTGGGAAGCAGAAAGTCATGGAGGGGCTGCAGCGTGTGCACAGAAGGGCAGGGGAGCTGGGCAAGGGGGTGCAGCACAAGGCCAGCGAGGAGGTGCTGAGGGAGCTTTAGCCTGGACAATGGGAGGCTCTTGAGGCACCTTCAGGCAGATTTCCATCAATCCCTGCATGACAGCTCTCAGCACAAGGGCTGTTTCACTGCCAAACATCCCCTCACTGCATCCAAGGGCTTTAGACACTGGAGTGGGTGACACTTCCATCTTGTCATTTGTTGCTTTTCTAGGAGGAGGCGGCCTGCTCATTTTCCTCTTTGCCAGCAAGCAAAGATGGTTCTGCGCAACGTTTCCTGCCCTTTTCCAGCCCTGGATGAGAGTCTGATCCAGTTTTTAGTTTTCCACACATGCAGAAGCAGTAGCAAAGGCGTTGCTGTCGCTTTCCTAGTTTCCCATTTCAGTGCTTTCAAGCACTAAAAGCTCCGTTTTGCAACACAACCTTACTTGCTGATAGCAGCCAGGGAGGAAAATCACCTTCATATCCATCTAGAGTGCTGTTGAATTGGCCCATTTTAATTTGGTGGCTGTGACTTAGAACCCCTCGGTCGCTATGAAATGTTATGATTTTTCCATAGAAGATGTAGTGGTAGATCTGAAAAGAAATGAGGTTCTAAATGAAAGGTAACAGCCTGTCCCTCATGCTCCTCTCTTACCGCAGATGACAGAAGCAAGAGCCGTCTCTCCCCTGGCTCCCGCTGCTCCTGGAGAAGAAGCCAGAGAGGAGCAAACTGAGGTGGATGAGGGCCAGCCTCCATCAGCGCTCACACCAGAGCCTGTAAGTGCCAGTTGTGTGTGCTGCTGTCTTTAGCGCAAGGCAGAGCTGCAAGTTTTGGAGCAGCCAGCACTTTGCTGTTGCTGGCTGAGGATGCTGGGTGCTGGAGTCCTGCCAGGAGCTCGGGATTTCCTCCAGGCAGCCACCGCAGAACTTGGCCTCTCAGTTGTCACATTGAGCCCGCAATGGGCTGGTGCCTCTGGGACAGCATCTGGCTGCTTGGCTCAGGGAAGCTCTGCCTCTTGGCTTCTGCAGTGCTATGGCCAAGGGCAAAGGAGGTAGTGCTAGAGGTGCCAGGCCTTGGTTTGGTTGTTTTCCCATTTTGGAAAGGTGTGTTTGGCTTCTGAAAGCGATCTGCACTTTCCTTGAGTAGTTCTTCACTTGTACAGTCTCTTTTGGTCCAGCTGTCTTTTGGCTTTGGATAAGCTGCAAGGGGAGGATTGTGTGGTCCATGCAGCTGTGGGGGGCCATTCTTGTCCCGCGTGGCCAAAGAAACAAAGTGCGGAGTTGCGAAGCCTTCTTGTGAGGCAAAAAGCAGAAGCAGCCAGTGTCTGTTGGTGCATATTTTGGTGCAGTCGGCAGCTTTGTCAAGTGCCTTGGAGCCTGGACTCAGGGTGAAGCTGCAAGGCTTTGACTGCTGTCTTGTGTTGCTTGGAAGAGGAAGGCCATCTTGCAATGGTGCCTGCTGTATCTGAAGTGAAATGGGCACCTTTGTGGCTGGGGAGCTGCGTGGGCCAAAAGGACTTTAGCCTGGACAATGGGGGGCTCATGAGGGGCCTTCAGGCAGACTTCCATAGATCCCTGCCTTAGATCCATAGATGCAATGCTCACCACAAGGGCTGTTTCCCTGCCAAACATCCCTTCACTGCATCCTAGTGCTTTAGACACTGGAGTAGGTAACACTTTCATATTTTGTTTGTTTATTTGTTTGTTTGTTTGCTGGAAGGAGAAGCCTTGTGTAATTTCTCCTTCTCCAGGGAGCAAGGGAACTTTTTCTCAATCTTTCCTGCCCTTTTCCAGCACTGGCAGAAACACATCACTTTCAGGTTAACGGCTCCCGTGTCTTTTGGTTACCCAGGGAATCAGTGTGTGTTGTGTTTGGGAATTGAGCGGGAAATCAATGCCCTTGCATTCCAGCTCATCCTCAGAGATGACAGGAGCTGGGAGGGGCTGGGCTGCATTCCTGATTCCAGGCACTTCAGCACCATCAGTGTGGTCGAGTCCAAGAGAAGAACTTGGCTGAGCACAGATGCACAAAGAGTGCAGTTCCCAGTGCAATGCTCTGGGTCTGATTGCATTCCGTAAGGACCCACATGCTCCAGATTCCCCACGAGTGTGGGTTACTGAAGCACAGGAGAGCAAGGTCAGGATTGCTGCTGATCGGGGCACTGCTACCGAGTGTTGATGTGTGTAGCGACAGAAAGGACAGTATTGATTCAGGGTGACCCCCGCGTGGCGAATAATGTGCTTTGACTCTATGATTTAGAAGGTTAAACAAATGCTTTTTTAAGCTACGTTATATGACACTAGTACTATATTAAAACTATACTAAAGAAATGCTATACTAAAATGCTACTAAAGAAAAACTCAGTTTTTTCATGAAGTTGAAACCCATCTTCTCTTGCTTTCTGTGCAGGTGCTTCTAGAGAGAGAGCAGGAGCAGACTGCCTTATCTGAGATGCCATGGCAGACTCAGGGAGAGCTGTTCCCAGCCCGAGAGCAGGAAGAGCAGCTCAGGCAGCAGGTGGAAGAGCCACAGGAGAATGGCCAGGTAAGCCTGACTGGCCAGGTGACAGAGGGAAGGGCAGGGGCATAAACCAGAGCTCTTAGGACTGAGGAGGCCAGGAAGTCCCACAGGCACTGAAAGGACAGAGCCTTGGAATCTGCAGAGATCAGCAGCAGGACAGGCTGGTTACAGTGGAAGCAGAGCTGGGTAGAGAAGCAGAAATAAGTGGCTGAAGAAATGTGATTTGGAGGCTAAAAGAGGGAAAAGCTGAGCTTGATGGCAGCTCTCAGTCACTTGCTCTGCATTTGTGTGTCCAGAACATCCAGGCAGAGCCACAAGCAGAGCTGCCTGGTGCTCAGAGTGACATCATGGCAGCCAAGAGGACGAGTGAAAACATCCAAGAGGAGAAGAATCTCCCTATGCAGAGGGGCAATCAACAAAAACAGGTGAATGAAGGAATGGCAGCCACTCCACTCATGAAAGAGAGTCCTTTCCATTGTTGTTTACAGAAAATTGACGAGCAGAGGCAGGCACAGCTGCAGGAAATTGAGGCTAGGATCAAGGCAAGGAAGAAGATGCTAGAGGAAAAAATTAAAGTCATCAAAGAGAAAATTAATCGCCTCCTTCCGGAACCAAAGTTTCCAGAAAAGCAAGTGAGTGAAATAGCAATAGGCACTGCAGTCACCCAAGGGGTGGTTTCTGCCCTCCTCGCCTTTCCAGCGCACAGCAGCAGGGGGTGGGCTGATGCCTCTGAGCGCCATCCTGATGAGGCCTCTATCAGAGCTGCTCTGAAGGACACTTCCTGCTCTGCTGAATCTCAGATGATGCTCTAGGCAGTGGCATTGCTCCTTTGGCCACTTAGCCAGCAGTCATCTGAGTGAACTCCTGCTGGCTTCTTCCAGGTGACCTTGTTTCTTAAGGTGTTTTTGCAGGTGAACATGGTCACTCACACAGATTTGGAATACGAGCTACAAGCTGTCTGTATCCCTTGTGAATCTGCTCCTGTCCTTTTCTTTACTTTCTTCCCAGTCGATGATTCCTGGCTGACGGGGACAAGCTGTAGTCTCTGACTGCTTTCTTCTGTTTGACTTGAGGTGGAAGTGTCCCCATCCTACCTGGCAGCCTGCAAAGAGTTCCAGCAAATGACGGGCAACCAAGAGCCCCGAGGCTGGCATGAGGCCCGGGAACTGTACCATCCAGAGATGCTGCAGGATAAGCACGTCCCAAAGAAGGTGCAGAAAAAGAGAATTTCATGGCAGGAGGTGGAACATTAGAATAAAGAGCTGCAAATGCATCTGCAGACCAAAGAGGGGGAAAGCAGTCCTTGGCAGGAAGTGGAGCACTCGTTGCTGCAGTCATCCTTTAGGACAAGAAACTGGCTATGAACTTGAGTAAAAGCAGCCTTTGGTTTTGACCATTTGGTTTCACAAGTGGCATCCAAAGCAATCCAGTTGAAGAGCTCTGCATGTGGCTGACAGCAGCTTCCTAAGGGCTTGCATTTCAAATGGCAATCTCTCTTGCATTTCAGGGCAATCTCTGCCACACCCTCCTGACATCAACTCATTTCTTGTCTCAGATCTACACTGACTCTGACGCTGAAGCTGCTGCAGCAGCAGCAGCACCGTCCCAAGGAGCCTTTGCTCCCCAGCTGGAGACGTGGAGCCCGAGCACTTGGTTCACCTCCCGCGCTGACCCAGCTGCTGCTCAGCAACAGGAGATGGCGGGTGACTCCGTGCAGCAACAGAGTACGTCTGGTATCTTTCTTATCTGAGAGACAGGGTATTGTGTGCACGTGTCAGCACAGCTGTACCAAAGGGTTCTCCTCAGTTTAGTGTCACAGAAGTGCTGGCAGTGCTCCGAGGCAGCAAGAGAGAGCTCTGGGTGTTCCTGCTGCCTCTGAGGGCAGCTTAGACTGGCTGGAGTTTGCCTGGGCTCCCCTCTCTGCCGAAGGCAGAAGCAGGGATTGTTCCTGGATCAGCAGAAGGCTGTGACTGCCTGAGGCAGCAGCCCCTTCTCTGGGCCGGCTTCTGCGTGGCACGGCCTGGACTCACAGGAGGGTCAGCATCTCCTCTGGGCAGCTCTCTGTGTCACAGGGGCGCCTGAGGAGCACTGCTGTCCTCTGTGCCCATGCCCGCCGTGCCGAGTTGGGAAGATGGGGACGTGTGCGGTGCCGAGAGGGCGAGTGCAATGGGAGCGACTGATCCGCGCTGTCAGGGTGAAGAGAAGCGGCGTGGTTCTTCACGCGGGGCACGGGCGAGGGCGTCTTTGAGCTCAGCCTGCTCATAAAGGGTGAGGGTCCTGATGCTGAAAGCCCCCTTGGGATTGCTTCTAGCATGAGCTGCTCTGGTTTTTAAACGCAGAGGCATTCTTCTGGCAAACTGCTGCAAGGTGGGAAAGATGGGAACGCTTGGCAATATTCCTCCTGTTCTGAACTTGGCATCTGTTCTGAGGAATTGATTCTAGATGTCCAGGTGCATTTCATCTTAGCAAGTAGGAAACCTTTTGTAAATCTCACAGTGTTTATTCCCAAGAAAACAAAGGCACTGTTAGTTCCAGCTCTCCTTAATGTTTCTAGATGACAAACTTCCTTGCCTTGGTAGGTGTTCTCTTCTGGTCTCAGTCTCCTCTGAATGTATCTCCCTGTGCTTCCCTGTGTGTCTGCTGTCAAGAGGTCTCTCACTTCAAAGGATGCTAGAAATCAGTCTCTGTGCCAGCCACTTGTGCTGTGGACATGCTGTTCTTTTCTTGTTGTTCCAGCTCCTGTTCCTGTTGTTGTTAGCCAGCTGTCCACAAAGGGAGGGCTCAAAGCCCCAGACAGTGGGGCTGCCTTTTGTATCTCCTAGAAGGTGTCATCTCTGCTTTAAAGTCCCCATCTTGCATTTTGTTTCCCTCAGGGAGAATGGTGAAGATGGAGAATCCTATTCTAAAATACATTGAACTGGAAAATATTGGCAGTGGGTGAGTCCAAGCAATGTTAATTTTACCAAACTATGCACCGGGTGTTTTGCTGGTGGAATAGGTATCAAGTGTGAAGTCAGACAAGCTGCAAATGTGTTCAGGCACTGGGCTTAGATTGTCAGTGCTGATCAGAATTTCTAAGTGTGCTCAGAAGGCATTGTCAAAGACATCTCCATGCTTCCAGTGTCCTGCAGGTCTTAGGCATTTACAGCACAGATCTCCTGTGTGGGCTGGCTTTCCCTGCTGGATCTAAATGGCTTCTCCTTTCTTTGCTGCTATTTTGTTTCTAGGACTTTTGGAGATGTTTGTAAAGCACTCGACACTGCCACAGGAGGAGAGGTAAATGTCAAGAGCCCCTGCAGACTGTGCTGCACTCGAGGGCTTTCCCCTCTGGTGTGAGCTGTGGCTGGAGCTGTGGGCAGAGCTGTGCTGAAAAGGCACAAGAAGCACGGACTGGTGCCAGCCTGCAAAATACATTTGGGACTTTGCCCTCCTCAGCTGCCGGAAGGAAGGCACGCAGGGCAGCGGTTCCTTTCAGAGAAGGACGCGCTCACTCGCTCTCCATTGCTAAAACAAAGGTGGTGCCTTGGAGCACCTCACTGCTCTTTGGGGCTACAGCTTCAGAGTGCTGAATTCTCATTTCTGGCTGCCAGCAAATACATCTGAAAGTTACTGGTAGTTCCTTAGCCACCTTCAGTGCTGCACTTGGGCACTGCACATAGGGAGAGATCTGCAAGGTGCCCTAAAAGCCCTAAGCCCTGCCCATAGCCCAAGATGTATCCACAGAGTATTAAGGCATGGATTACTTCTTCTGAATCCCAAACCAAAGCAGCAGAGAGTGTGGTCAGAGCTTTGTGGGTGATAGCTGACACACCACTGTTACCAAGTGGACAAGGCAAAATGTCAGTGGCCCCACGTGTCCTGTAACTGGCCCCCAAGGGAGCAGAGAAATGGGCTGTTGGAATGTCAGTTCCTAATTACTGCAGTGCCTAATCACAAGGCAGTTTGGCACAGCTCAGCTGTGCCATTGCAAAATCACTCGCTCCATGTGCCTTGTGGTCTTGTGCCACCAACCTCTCAAGTTACTGACTTTCAATGCCATTTTAGGTGGCCATAAAGAAAATATGTCTTCAAGGACTGAGGAAGAAGGAACTAAAAGTCAATGAGCTCATGGTCCTGAAGATGAGTAGGAATCCCAACCTGGTCCACTGTTTAGACAGGTGAGTTGTGCTTTTGTCCCATGGATGTTTGTTTGCATATTGCAAACATGCAAGGTAAAATCCCACTTTGGTCACTGGCAGAAAATAGAGCTGTAATTATTGGCTAATTATTATTGTTCTTTTCATCTCCAGCGGATGGGAAGAGATTGCATTTTGTCTGAATGAATCTTCGCTGGCACATGGAATTTGAAAATTGTTCAAAAACCCAGATGAGTTGTGTCTTACTAAATCAATTATCTCTATATTCACAGCCACCACTTTGTTTCGGAGCTTGATTTTTTCCAGTGTTTTCTCATGTCCAGGATTTCCCTTTGGATTGTTGGCACTGTTTTCCATTGCTATGCATGCCAGGAAGACTAGGTGCTTTTTTCCAGAAACACCATGCGTGACAGGTTTTTTATCTGAGCTGTTACTAAACTGCACATTTTGCTTGCTGCCCATCTAAGAAATCTCCTTTTTCACAGCTGTGCCTTTCTCCTTGAGACTGCACAGATGGCAAACAATGCACAGCCAAGAGGGAATGTCTATTCCTTTATTTTGTCTTTGTCTCAAAGGAACCTGAAAAGAAGAATCAACCCATCTTTTCCAAACAGCAACCTAGCCATGTACATTCATCTCCACGCCCTTGTTTCCTTCTTTCAGCTACCTTGTGGGTGAGGAATTCTGGCTGGTTATGGAGTACATGGATGGAGGCACTCTGAGCGACGTCATCAGCAAGGTCTACCTGTGTGAAGATGAGATGGCAGCCATCAGTCGGGAGGTCAGCAATCCCATCTGTGTTTCCAAGGGCTTGGGCAGGATTGTCTGGGAAACAGGGGCTCACACCTGCAGTGATTTCGTGTGCCAAGCTTGGTTTCTGTGTTGCTGCTATTCTATGGGCAAGTAAAAGCATCTCAAGTGAAAGGCGTGCCAGTGCCCCTGCACTCACTGTACTCAGTGCCAGTACTCTTATCTCCTGCTGTTGTATTCTCACTCTGTCTCTTGGATTTGTATTTGCTGTTCTCCACCTTGCCTCTCTAAATGTTTGCCTGGAATCTGTCTTCACTGCATTCCTTGCTTGTAAAAGCAAAGGTGCTGGTGGAAGGAATTGAAATGATCAGCAAAGAAAAAAGACTCATTTCTCACAGTCCTCAGCTGAAAAGGAGAGTAGTGCAGCCAAAATGCTCTTTGCTTCCGGAAAGTGACTGGTGTGATACTTCCAAGCCTGTGCTGAGGGCAGCAAGAAAATCTTTGTCATGCAGCCTCCCGCCCAAAAGTGATCTGCTTCACACCAAAGGGAGGCACTTTTCCTTTCTTGACAAAACCCTCCTTTGTCCTCTGTATGGAAAAAGCACATCCACTGCAGCAGGAGTCATCCTGGCTGGTTTGCAGGGGACAGCCTACAAGAGCAGGTGCTGTTGCTCTTTCAAAAGCTGACATGCCTTTCCTCAGAAAGGTCCTGCTCTGCAAGTGTTGGAGCAGCAAGCTCTTCCTCTCAGTGGCCATTACTGTTCTGCCATTACTCCCCATTCCCCTGGAGAGGGAATCTTTTAGATTCTTTGTGTGATGAAATCACATCACTCATTTTTGCCCTCCTCTTTCTGTTTTCTCTCTCAGTGTCTGCAAGGACTTGAATTTCTTCACTCCAACCACGTGATCCATCGAGATGTGAAGAGCTGCAACATCCTTCTAAAAACCAACGGCTCTGTCAAGCTGGGTCAGTATATTCTTGGTCAGGTGCAGCGTTCCAGGGATGTGGGTGTGGGGCTGCTTGGAGTGACTGCCAGCTCCCCAAAAATGGTGCTGGTGGCAGTGCAGGGACCCCTGCTGCGAGCTGAAGGCACAGTTGCAATGTATACAGAGGTACAAGGAACCACAAGCAGTCAAGAGTGGCCTTGCTCTGTGTGTGTCCCTTCCAGACAGAGGGAGCTACAATCTAAAGCTTCAGAGGAATAAAGTCCTCTGCTGTGAGCAGCGTTGAGAAACCTGGGTTTTTTTGGAAGTGGCCAATTCCATAATCCCTTGGCTAAAGCCCCAAGGAAATCCAGCGTGGACAGTTCTCCAGGAGATTCAACAGCACATTCTTAGCCTGAGAGTGGGGAATTCTTTTGCTTGGTATCCTAATTGGAGCTGGCTTTCATGGTTTGTTGTTTTCTCCACAGCTGACTTTGGCCTCTTTGCTCAGCTCACCCCTGAGCAGGGCAGACGGAGCTCCGTGGCCGGCACTTCTGGGTGGCTGGCACCTGAAATGCTGACAGGCCAAGCATATGGCCCCAAAGTCGACATATGGTCATTGGGAATCGTGGGCATAGAAATGGTGGAACGAGAAGTTCCTTCCTGGAATGCAACTCCTGTCTTGGTAAGGTGCAAATACTCACTGATCCCACTGTCTTTCTCGCCTGTCCCATGTTCTGTGTGCCACTGGACAAAATCCCATTGCCATCTGCTGGCACCGCTTCCACCAAGGTCCCCTTCTAAAAATGTCCCTGCAAGACATCAGCATCTGCTGTAGCTTTGGTTGTATCAGAAAGGGAAGTGGCAGTTCAGAAACCTAACCAGTTCAGAAACCTGCCATTTTGGCCTCCAGCCATGCCTGACATTTCTCACTTGTTTTTTGAACAATGCCGGAAATCTGTTTCTGAAGGACAAGAATTTTTCAGTGGAGAGGGTAGACATGTGATAAATATCCTGAGAAATGGAGGTTAGACCTTCCTAGTTTCAATTTTATAGAAAACATAAGAAAAAGGGAAAAAGAAAAGCAAACAAAAAAGAAAAAGCAAACAGAAAGAAAAAGAGAAAAAAAGTACTACCAAAGCAAGACCCAAGCAATTCTGCTTCCTTTTTCATTTTTTCAACACAGCTCTTCCATTCTGTAGCATCTTTTCCAAATCCTGTGGATCTTATAAACTTTCAGGCTTTCAAGTCATCTGTACATTGTTCAGTCATGTGTGTGGGTGGCCTGGATAAGTTCAGGATGTGTTTTTCTCCGACTGCAGTTCGAATTGTTTGCCAAACTCTTGGCTGTTTCTTGGTACTTTAACAAGTTGATGAGCTTGCAGGCAGGTGCCTGGGCTGGGATCCAACGTGGGCAGTTGACACCGGTGCTGTGTTCCTTTAGCACAGGAGCAGGGCCATCCCTGGCCTGCACAGTTCTAGTGACAGGGAGGACTCAGCTCCCCACCATGGCCAGTGGCTGAGCTCAGCTGAGAGACAGGATAAAACCCTCTTTGTCACCTCTGGTGATGTGGGAAAAGGAAAGAAAGCCGCATCAATTATTTGTACACAAGGGGAGTGCATTGCCATTTCCGGCTTGGAAATTCTCCTTTGGGTTAAAGAGGATAATAGCAAAGGCTCTTTGGTCACCATCTCTTTCAGTGCCACGAGCACAGAGGTATCATTGCAGTGGTGGGCATTTGTATGGAGACTCCAAGGCCTCTTGCCATTGTTATTTTTGTCTATTTGAGATGGATTCTGCAAGTTGAGGTTGGAAAGGTTCCAAGTCGGTGTCTTATGTTTCTAAATACCATCTTGCAAAAGCAGAATGAGCTCTCACCCTCTGACTTGTCAGCATGTTAGAGCTTGGTTCCACATGAACCACACTGGATATTGATCAGCCGATGTCTTGCCAATCTACACTGTAATTCCTTGGCCTGAGGAGTATCAGAAAGACCTGCTGAGCTCCATGGACACTGTCAGCTGCATGGAAGTGAGCATCCTTGGCCTTGCTGAAGAAACTGGAGCTCAGCTTAGGTTAGATGCTCTTGAGCAGGAGAAAGGCTGGAATCGTCAGGTGTTTCCAGAGGCCTGCGTGCCCAGAGGGACTGAGTTCTGGGGAGCAGCTGGATGTTTCTGCACATCATGCAAGGGGATTGCCAGACAGCTCAAGCCTCACCACAGGCAAACACTCCCCAGCTCTTCTCAGGCAACATTTGCTTTGGGTTTCAAGTTGCTCCCACTTGTCTGTCTGTGAAGATGCCCCTAAAACCACAAGGCAAGCCTCTCAGAACTGGTGTTACATTTCCAGAAATGAAGAAAAGAAGCCCAAACACAAGAAAGTTGCTAAGGCACTGGTTTGTAGAGAGGAAATTTACCAACTGTGCAGTTTCTTCTCACTGGGAAACATGCCTGAAACCTGGGCATGAGGGTACAGAGGCCACAGAGTCTCTTCTGCTTCTTGTGCAGTGCTGCTGAAACACTCAGTGACCGTGTTTCTCTCCTAGCCCAAGCCACATTCTGCACGTCACCAAGCCAGAGCCTGGTGATGTGGAGAGCCTGCCAAAACCCCCCATTTGTTCCCTGGCACTTTCTGGGACGGGCCTACCATTCATGCATTGACTTGAGTAGCCAAATGAGTAGAGGGTGACCGTAGGGATGGAACCTCTTCTTCTGGTTTGACCATGAAAAGTTTATCTTTTCCATGTAAGGAAAGCAGAAATTTTCAGACTGCTGAGAGACAGAGCTACAGGTGGCTCCTGTGTGTCCAGGCAGGCATTTTCATCCCAGTACATTTGTGCATGCATCTGAATGTGTCTGTGTTGAAGATGAGGTTCCAAATGTTTGTTTCCTTACCTGAGGAATACCTGGTGGATTTCCTTTCTTTCCTTCCAATTCCCCTTTTTTCAAGAACAAAGCAAAAAAGCTTGATTAGTTTTGTTTTATGGCAGCTGTGCTTAAGGGACCAACAACCATTGTAGAGATACTTTTCATGTACTAACCTTTGGATATAGTAGAGTTAGTATAGCAAAGTCCTTCTTCCAAAAAGCCTCTCAAGCTGGTATGAATCCTCAGGGAAGGAAATGTGCTTGTGGTGATGTAGTTCCCACTAACTAGGTCAGTCAATGAAATCAGCTGCCAAGGCAAGATCTGTGGGATGGTGGAAAAGCTGTGGCTGCATCGGGGTTTGGGTTTTTTCTTGGTAAAGGAAAGTCATCTCTGGGTCTCTGCCAGGGCAGAAAGTGCCACTGCAGAGTGGAGCTTAAGCAATGGGATCTGGGAGAGCAGTGACAGATGGGAAAGAAGCAGGTGAAGCCTGGTGTCTCCTCTTTCCCCAGCCTCAACTCCTGATAGCCACAGGAGGAAGACAAAAGCTGCAGCAGCCCAACCTGTTTTCATCTTGCCTGCGTGACTTCCTGAGCTGCTGCCTGCAGAGAGACGAGGCGCGGCGCTGGTCTGCCAAGGAGCTGCTGCAGGTAAAATGTGAAGGGGCTGCAGGTGAAACAGGGTCTGAGGCATGGGCTGCTCCTCCACTCAAGTCCAAGGCATCAGATGAGCCCCCTTCCTCCTCACCTCCACTCTTGCTGCTCTTCAAATGAAAACAGTGAGGAATCCTAGACTGGGCTGGGCTGGCAGGGCCCTGTAAAGGTCCTCTGGTGCAAGTGTCCTGCAATGAGCAGGGACATCTTTAAAGAGATCAGGCTGCTCAGAGCCCTTTGCCACCTGACCTGGTATGGTTGCAGGAATGGGGCACCTACAATCTCTTGGGGCAAGCTGTGCCAGGGTTGCACCATGCTCCGAGTAAAGAAATTCTTCCTTAGACCTACTCTGATTAGATGCCCTTTGTGTTTAAAAATATTTTCCATATCCTATTTTTACCAGCCCTGTTCTAAGAGATGTCCCCCACTTTCTTCATAGCTACTCTGAAGTCTTGGAAAGTGGCAGTAAAGTCTCCCTGGGGCCTGTTCTTCACAAAACTGAATAACTCCACCTCCCTCTGCATTTCCTGAGAGGAGAGGTGCTCTGTCCTCTGACTGTTTCTGTCACCCTCTTCTGTAATTTGGTGGAGTGGTCAGTTTTGTCTAATGACAAAAGAATCGAATCAGAGCAATGCAGGCTACAGAGACGTGAAATGGTGCTGCAGGAGCCCAAGGAAGCCAGTCCCAGCTGAGCAGTCAGAGATTTGGCTGTGGGCAGAGGGGCTGTGGGGGGCTCACTGTGAGCCTCTGAGGGGCCCTGGTTTGTGCCCCCCAGCCCACCCTTAGAGTTTTCTGCCACACAAACAGGGACAGCTGGGAGGGACTTGTCCCAGCCCCATCTGCTGCCTGGCACGCTCAAGCAGACGGGAACTGTGCCAGGGTTACTGCCAGGTTGTGTGGCAGAGAGGGAACTGCAGGGCCCAGTGCCACTGGGCTGGCCCTGCTGGGAAGGAAGGTGCCATCCAGCACTCGAGGGGCAGGGCATGGAAAGGCAGACACTGCTCTGTCTCCCTGTGGGAATTAGCACAGTGCCTGTCTTTCAAAGGCAGGGACCTATGTGAGTCATTGGAGTTTCCTGAAAAGAAGAAACTCCAAGGACAGAAAGCACCATTTCTAGAGCACTGGCAGGGCAAAAATCTCAGCAAGATGAAGACACCTGTATAAATGGATGAGTGGGATTCTGGGCCAGGTTTGCCTCTGATGGCAAGGTCCTGCACATAAAGATGGAGGTGCAGATGGTCCCATCGGTCCTCTTCCTGCATCCTTCTAGGAGCCAGAGCAATCCTGTGAAGCACTGAGCTTGGAAAGTCATGGTTCATTGTTTTTTGTTGATTTGGTTTTTTTTCTCTTTGGGCAGCATCCATTTGTAACATTTGCGGAGCCTGCATCCAGCCTGGTGCCACTGATTGTTTCAGTGAAGAAGAGGAAGGAGACAAGAATGTGACAATGACATCAGGACCATTTATTCCTCAACCAGTTTAGAGTAGGATTGTAGGTTAGGACTAGGATTAGGATTAGCATTAGGATTAGGATTAGGATTAGCTTTAGGAGTAAGATTGGCATTAGGATTAGCGTTAAGTTTAGGGTTAGGGTCAGAGTAGGATTGTCTAATAGGACTGCAGAGTAGGATTGGAGATGAATAAAGTTTCTGAAACTACAACTCACCTGGAAGATTCCCTTCCTTCTCACTCTGTGAATAACCTCGATAATTCCTTCTGAATTGTCTGTTGTTTCTTAAAGGTGGAAAGTGACACGGTGTCTTCGGCATGGTGTAAAAGTGGGGAAGGATCTTCATTCATCCTCTCCAGACCACACTGCCTTTGGAATATGGCCCACTGCTCTGTTTTTGGCCAGCTTTGGTACTTCTATTTGAGGCAGAGAGGGCAATGGCATTTGCAGGAAAAAACAAAGGAAGAATGGGGCAGCCCAAACATCTTGTGCAGATTCATGTACTGAGCTGTGACTGGAGAGCATTGGGGTTCCTGCCACTTGGATTTGGATGCCTAGGTGCAATGTCTTTGGCTGGAGGAGAGCCTTGCTCAAGTGAGAAAGCAGAAAGATCAGAGAGGGTGCTCGGGAAGGTCTCCTGTGGTGCAGAGCTGTCAGCGCCTGTGAGGTGAGAGCGGGCCCGGCCTTGGCCGGGCTGGAGCCCCAGCAGAGCCCCGGCAGAGGCCGGAGCAGGCTGAGCCCCGGCAGAGGCAGGCTGGAAGGAGGCCCTTGGAGCTGCCAGAGGCAGCAGCCGGGCCCTGGCTGCCTCTTGCTGGGAGCGGGCGAATCCTCCGCTCTCAGAGCCCAGGGGGCAGCTGGCTGCTCCCGAGGGGAAGCGCAGCCGTGCTGGGCACAGCCCAGCCTGGAGGCATTGGCCGTCTGGAGTGTGCCCAGGAGCAGAGAAAGGCCAAGGGCAGCCGAGGGCCGCTGGGCTGCCTGAGGATTGCTCCTCTTCTGCCGGCTGCCCTGTAACTCCTGGCAAAGGTCAGCAGTGTGTGCAGCGCTCTGGGCAGCGGGGCAGGGAGCCGGGCTGCTGGGCAGGCTGGAGCACAGGGCAGCCTCCTTCAGGCCCGGCACTTCTGCCAGGGGCAGCGAGGCCAGCGTGAGGCAGGGACAGCTTGGCAGGGCACATCTGCAGGAGCCAGCGCCTCACGCAGCTCTGGGAGGAAGCGCCTGCAATCCTGCACTTCTGCACTGAGCCAGAGCAAAGGTGTGAGGTGCTGAGTGTTTGGCAGAAATATTCAGGCCCACCAGGCCAGCCTGCTTTGTGCTCTCTGGCGCACAGCAAGCGCTGTGCAATGCAGCTCTGAGCTGCTGGGAGAGAGGGAGTCGGGGATGTGCCTGAGGTGAGTCAAGCGGTTAGCTGAAAATGTCATTAGGATAATTGAAAAGTGCAGATGAGTCCAGGGGCCAGCTGGGGATAGAATTGGGATAGTAGAAGATTGCATGTTTTAGTTAAGGTTTTAAAATGAGGCAAGAAGCTAAGTCAGTAATACAGCTAGCAGAAATCACGTACCTTAGTTACAGAGTATCAAATATATTAGGAGCATAAAGCTAGGAGTGACAGGAATAGAGGAAGCAATTGTGAAGAAGCAAGGACCATAGAAATACCTTGCCTTAAGTATAATTGAACAGTTAGGAGAGGCTTGGACCATGACCAGCAGGTCAAAAGGTCTTGCCAACTGGCCATGGGAGAAGAGTTCACCATGAGGAAGACGGCTTTCTTCCTCCCATACAACCACTCCCTCATTTCAAAATCCCGCTGACCCAGTTAAGGGAGTACAATTGTGCAGCTGTAATAGATATTCAGCTGATAAAAATACGAAGCAGGCAGGTAATAATTATGTATTATGGGTCCTTAGGAACCTAATATAAAAGCTTTTCTGCAGAAATAGAGAGCCGGAGTCTGCAACTCCTTGCACGTGTCTTTGGAAACTAGTTCACAGGTGTCCAGCGCTGCAATAAATACCCTTCTCTTCTACTATAATTCATTGAAGAGTCGTCTGTCCGTGCTTCAAGGGTTATGCTGGAGTAGTGAACTGAATTGGAAGGGAGCAAAAGAGTGTCAGCAGGCAATTTTTGGAAGAAATGGAAGGCTCTTTGACTGAAGGGAAAGCCATTTGGAATGGAGTAATGATCCCAAAGTCCGTACAATTGTATCTTTGTGTCTGAATATAAATCAGGATAATTATAGATAGCTTCATGCAATTTGTCTACATATTTATCGAAGTCTTCATTCTTTCTTTGGTGAATTTGTGTAAAAGACATGGTGTGTAACTTCTCTGGAAGTGCAAGGATAGCATTACATGCTAGTTGTTGGCTCATCTGTAAGACTTGATCAATGCTCTCAGCCTGGGCAGTGGCAGTAGCCCAGGGCCCCTTGCCAAGTAACTGTTGTGCTGGTAAACTATACAGAGGATCACCCTGCACTCTAGGTCTTGCTGCTTCTTGAGCACACTTTTCCTCCCAGCTTTTATGAAACATCACCTGCTGATGGGGTGGCATTCTAAGTCTTATTAGTGTATGCACATCAGCTGGAATTAATGTGTTAGACGGAAAAATATACTGCAGAAGTGACTGTGCAAGTTGGGAGTTTCAACCAAATTGTGAAATGGCAGCTCTCAACTTTTCTAAAATCTTCCATTCAAAAGGTTCTCAAACTCTACTTGCAGCATTAGTTACCAGAGGAAAAGCTTCTACATCATTGGAGAGAAAAGTCCCTTCTACAACAGCTTCTGGAATAACTTTTTCTGCTTTCGTTTCTGAGCTGCTTCTATTTCAGGGTCACATTCCAACTCTAATTCCACATTCTTTACAGCGTGAGTGGGAGGATTTTGTGGGCAAACTTCAATTGGTTTAACTTGGAAAATGTTATTGATAGAATATGTTCTTTGCAACATGAAACCAAATTTAAACTGGGCACAAAAAATAAAACCATCCTCTGCTCAGTTTTGGGAGCCTGCCTCACAGCAGCCATAGAAACTTGCTTTAAGCGGAAAAGTGAGGAAAATGCTATAATAGACTCCCTCGAAAATCTAGTTGAAGTTTTGCAAAAACAATTGGATGAAGAAAGAAATGTAAATAATTTGTTACAGGTTGCCTTGAGAGAGGAACATGTTAAAAATTTACATAATGCAGATTCCTCAAAAGAAACAGAGGAGAAGGAAACTCCTCCCATTAATCAAAATTGCCCTCAAAAAGAACTAACTCTGATGAAAAATTGTGGGGAACACTGTTGTAATAACATGAAACTTCTAAGGAAAACAGGATGTAACCATATCAATAATGAAGATCTTGACCCACACAAAACCACTAAAGAAATCCCGTACACTGCTACTGAATTAACAAAACTTGCAAAGCAGTACGGGCTTCTCCCCCAAAAACCTGAAAGAGAACACATATGCCAAGTGTCTCTCACTGGGGGAGATCAGATTCTTTTGTCAGAACAAGAAGCCGGTGGGTGCTGGGACATGGGGTGTTCTTAACAACAGCAGACAGACACATCCCTTGGTCCCTAACTCTGCACACAGCTCATTGGGCAGAGGGGCTTCACCCCTTGGAAAGGAGAGACCCTTTGGTCGGTACCCCCGACCAACTCCAGGAAAACATTCACAAAGCCGGCTGCCTTCAAATGATGCATGAAAAGAAATTAATTCCTGGTTTTGAGTCACCAGTGAAATCACCTGTAAAGCCTGACATTATGACCTCTAATTCAAGAGCTTCCAAGAACACTTAAACCTACAGCAATTCTCCTTCAGAAAACCATAGTAGCTATGTCTCCTATAGAAAGACCAGATAAACTTCTTAGTAACCAGAATGACCCTTTTGTTCCCCTTTATGACTTGCTGAGAAAAAGAATAAAATGAATGGGATTGGACTTCTTCTCAGAAGGAAACATTGCAATTGCTGATTTTTGAAGTGACAGCACACCAAGCACAGGACTCTCTCCATCCTACAGATCCCTTTCAGGCGCAGTGGGGATTTGCCTCCTCGCGGCCTTCAGTACACATTTGGCAGTGGGGTCCTGAGGGTGTGACAAAGCCTGTTGGTTTTTATTCCTGCGGTTTCAAAGATACTGAGAAAAGGTACACTACCTGGGAAGGGGGGTGTTTGTGGTTGGCTTGGCTCCCAGGGAGGTGGAGGAGAACTGGGCAATCCAAGAAACTGGGAGCTTGGGTAGCAGCCAAAGTAAACCTGCCTCTGTGACTAAAGCAACCCCTCCTCTCTCCCCTGCTTCTGCTAACAGAGAGGGAGAAGACAATGTTCAGGTTGAGGAACTGTTAACTGTTTGGAGTATTTTCCAAACTGAGGGGCAAAATTATTTTCTTGTTTGTATTTACACCGAGTCCTATGCTATGTTTATATTTGGGTGTTCCTGGCTGATGCTTTTAAAAGAGCTACAGGAGATAATACTGTTAAAGCAATGCAAGGATGGTTTGGAATTTTCCTAAAACCACAGAAAATTCCATCTGATAATATTTCTCACTTTACTGTCAAAGGTGTGCAGGATTGGGCAGAAGGTGAAAAGTTTAGATGGACTTCTGACACCTCTTACTATCGATGGGGGGAAAATGAGTGTTCCAAAATCACTGCTTTTTGCCCGACAGCTCCAAGCATAATTCCTTCACTACGGAGACCAGATGATTTCAAGAACCCAGCACATTTCCCTGGACAACCTGTTTTTGGTGGACCCCCCACTGCTGTAGGGGAAGTACCACTGGTGTTCAAAACCTCTCTGGCAATTCCATCATTCTAACTTTTTCTGCCTCTTCGTGACAGAGTCTGTTGTGTTTACTTTTACAGAAGAACTCCAAGGGACACGAAGACCTGATAAACCAAGATAACACTAGTGATGGACAACAGAAATAATGTTTTCCCTTCCCTTTATGGTAACACCAGGTGATGATATTACACAAAACATGTAAATTAACTGAACTTGAATAAATTGGCTGCCACAATTAAGAGATTTGATCAAATTATAGCAACCACTGCAGTAATTTTTATTGGCTTTTGTGAACACACCAGTGGCTGCTATCAAACATATTACCAAACTGGGAGAAGGTAAATGTAAATTATGGCAAATTGATAATTGATGGACTTGGTGCTACACAAAACAATGTTTCTTCAGCTCTCAGCTGTATCCAGGCACAATTGTGGATGGTTTTGAGCTAATTGAGCTTGGTTTTCTCTTGTCAGCAGCCCTATTCGTTATGAATTGGAACATGATGAAAAAGCTAAGGAGATTGACGTCTATAATCAATGCACACAGCCTAGCCAATGTCCTCTACACTGTGGACATCCCCAAACATTTGACACAAAACAATTATGAATTAAGCATATGTGCTTTAGAGCAATTTTGATTCCCAAGTATGATTTTCTGAAGATTATTTTTGATCCTTAGTGAACTGTTTAGAAAATAATTTTTAGAATTAATACTTATATTATGATTTGTTTGTTGTTCTTGTTTTGATTATCTGTGATTTGTTTCAACCATTTTTTGAAATTGTTATACAAATGATACTGTTTTAATTAATTAACCATTTTTTGAAATTGTTATAAAAGAATATTAATCAATCATTTGCAAAAATTGTTACAATAATCAATATTAATTATGTTTGTTTATTGCTTCCCTTTCTCCCCTCCTTCTCTTATTTCTTTTCATTCTCTCTTTCTTTTTTCCCTCCTCTCTTCTGTCGCCTCTATTTTTTCCGGGTTATGCTACCAACGTACAACAAGTTCTGAAGACTCATCAACAACCTTCCAGAGTTCTGCTGATGAAGATTCCTCAAGACAATCGTGAGTCACGGGGTCGTGTGAGAGTCTGTCCGAAATATCCTGCATTTTTGCCTCACGATTGCCATGACCACCGAAAGCCAGTGCAGGAGGGGAGTTATGTGATACGCCACGCTGAACTTGACGGGACATTCTGCCCTTTCTGAACAAGGGACCTGGACTTTCTCCCCGCCTCTCGACCTGGCTGGTTTGAGTTGTGGGGGTGGCCCCTCTTCCAGGAGAAGACCCCTCTCGCCCGCCTTCAACCATCGTGACAGACAAGCAGAGATGGGGCCTCTTCATCAAGGGATCAAGACAAGAAGCCCCTGTGCAAGAAACCCCCTTGTACCTTCTTCCCGAGACTGGGACTGAAGCTCCCCCAGCTCGGGGCAGGTGTGCAGTGGGGGGGGAAGGCTGCCCAGAATAAGCGCGGGTGCGAGCGCTGAGCCATGAAAACAATGGTTCTCACCGGTTGCTTAGCTTGGACTCTGTGTACCCCCCTGTTCTGTACTTTCCCCCGCTGAAGACCATTGTTTTTGTTGTGAAACCACCTCCCTTCCCCCAACGAAAGACAGTATAACTGGGGTCCAATTCAGCCGTACCTTTGAGATCTCCCCGGACGTGGCCTGGTGAGTGTTCAATGGCTGGACCTCAAAGAATAGAAGAAACACCACGCTCCAGTAGCTATACCCATATCCCTCTTTCCTCCCTCTTTTCCCTATCTTCTCCCTTTTTCTCCGGTTCCCCTCACCAAAGCTTTTCTGTATTCAATAAAACTGTATTTGTTGATTTTTTCCTGCAAATCCCCTGTGCCTTTGTTGGTTATTTTGCACCTTAAAATCACCGCGACACCCGTTCACTGGGACGGATCGCGACACCTTTTCCGCAGACCAGCTGGTTTTATCTCACTAGCTCTGCCTGTCTTTGGCAGAGGTGGCACATTTCTCGTGAATTGGAGTCAGCTACAGCAGCAGGAAGGGGCAGCAATTTTGTCAGCATTGATATTAAAGCCAAAGTGCTGCCCCATGGATGGATTTTGCTTTCTTCAAGGGATTTTTGGCCTAGAGCTGTAGCAAACTCACACTGGTGTCTTCCCAAACGGCATTGCCTTTTTATTTCCACAGGAATCACCTCTTCTTTTTCTTCCCCCGATCTTGGGAGAGTTCCCATGTAAATGCCTTCTGCAGCCAACTCTTGTCACTGTAGACTGACAAAGGAGATGTTGCAGTGGAGAGAGACTCCCTAGAGCTGCTGTGGAGAGCTGAAGGGGGAAGCTTTGTCCCTAAGTCTTGAAGTCTTGTTGGGGAGCTGCTTGTGCTCTGGGGGACGGACACCAGTGGTGTTTATCCAAGCCTTGCAGGTTCATTCCTGTAAAGAAAGAAAGTATACGGATGCCAGATAGAGAAAAAAGGTATACGGGAGAGAGAGGGGGAAAAGGAGAGGAGTAATAGAGAAAGGAGCCCTCTGGAGCCAGAGATCAATCTTCATGGAGGTAATGATCAATGCTCAGTTTATTGCAAAGCTCAGGGTACATTTCTATGGTAATGCAGGGTTCAGCAACTCGAGAATACAAATAACTGGTTACAAAGTGTTATGTAGAGGACAAAGAGCTAACATCTCTTTGGTCAGGTAGCACAGATTGGCAAAAGTGTCAGCAGAACATTCTGCCCCATATCTTCTCTTCACATCCTTAGAACATCCTGCTTCACATCTCTTTTCCTGGGGTACATCTTGGCAAACTTCTTTATATTGCTTGCCCAAGGGCAGCATGTTTCTGCTATAAGACACGTACGCAGGTTTGTTGTGCAGCTTGCTTCTATCCAGTGTCTGCTCAAAATGCTCTCCATTCCTGAGCTTCCTGACACACCACAGAGACTTTGGGGTTGTTGAGTTGTTGTACACATTTCCGTCTGGGAACTTTTTGAATTACTTCAATTACTCTTCTTTTTTTTTTTTTTTTTTTTTTTTTTGCTTTCCTCCAGAAATATTGTCATCATCTAATGCTTCCAAAGAGTCATTTCCTACTTTCTGGGGAATTCCTTTTGCTGCCCTCCCAGATCAGGCCAATTCCCAGGGCTCCTTCCCAAAGTGAGGCATAGCCCATGGCCTCCACTCTGCAGCTGGAACAGAAGGAAGCACAGAGTTTGCTGTTGTGGGAGAGGAGCTTCTCTTTCCTGCCTGCTTTCCCTTTGGGACAGGTTGGTGTGTGCTCATTTGATAAAGGCAGCTTTAAACTCTGAAGCAGTTGTGTTTCAAACTGCTCCCTTCTCAAGCTCTTCTCTGGGTATCCCTGGAAAAAAGGCCTCTTGGTGGGAGCTCCCTGTGGGCACGTTAAGGAAGGAGGTTGATATTTCAGGGTTGTGACTGCTGAAAGCAGCTGGTTTCCGGAAGTGTCCAGAGCTGGGAGTGGCTCCTTTTCTCACCTGCCTGCAGACAAGGAAGTTGCGAAGTGGGAATTTCATTTGTGGAGATGGCCACCAGGGGTGTTTGCCAAGACATGGGCTGGCAGAGAGGCAGGTCTGGCTGTGTGTTTGATAGTGGGGAGGGTCAGAGATGCAGACACAGACACCAGCTGAAGGAGCAGTGTAATTTCCTGTAATGCAAAAGTGCACAAAAGAGTCAGGAAAGGATAAGCTAAGCAATGCACCTCAGCATTATTACAAAAGGGTGCCTCTGGTGATTAAGGAAGATACATCACCAGGTACCCCAATGGTTTCCCCTTCATCCAGAGCTGCACATCAGCTGGGGGAAGCTGTCCCAGCCAAGCCCTGCAGAGCCACGGCCGGGAACCGGGAAATCCTGCGGTGCCTCCACCTTTGCCGGCCACGAGGCTTCCGAGTGCGCTGTGAGAGTAGCCCAGCTCTGATGGTGCTGGACGAGCAATGTGCCAGAGCTTCTGCTGGGGGCACAGCTGGTTTCATTCTCCTCTTGGTTTTCTCCCCAAGCCTGCCTAGGAACCAAGGGAGCTGGCTTGGAGCCAGCACCTCCAGGCAGGGCCAGATGTGGCCTTGTCCAGAGTCTGAATGCTTAAAGGTTTCCCCAGGGAGCGGATACCTCCATCCTACTGCTAACACCACTTTGGTAATGGGTGGATACATAGATCCAATTGCTGTTTGTGTCCTTACAATGTTCACCAGTAGGGTTGAGTTGCTGAGCACGTGCACAGTTCCATGCAATGCCTTGTGTTCCTGAAAGCTGTGCATCCCATTGTCTCCTCTGCAGAAGACACAGGCTGGGAAAACAAGGCCATGTTGTTACCTACATTTTTTTCCCTCAGGACTTGTTAGACACAATAAATTTTTCAAAGGACTGCATTCGCCTCCCTTCAGCTTTCTTAATTAAAGAAGAAAGCTGAAGGAGTTTCAGGCATGTGAGTGCCTGATCTCTCTTTCCCTCCAAAGGCTCTGCCTCTCAGAGCCCCGGTTACCTGCCCATGCTTTGGCACGGGAGTCATCCATTCCCTAAACTCCATTGCCTAAACACAAGTGGACTTCAACTGCAAAGCCTCTCTTTGCAATGGGATTGCTTTTGCCCTGCAGCCTCCATGGGCAAGGGCTTTGTGGGAGCAGGGGCCATCCCAGCCTGTGTCCTGAAACAGAACCAGGAAAAGGAGCAGATCCTGCTGCCTTCTGCTACTGCTGATCCTAGCAGCAAGTCCCCTGGCAGTTCCTTCAGGGAACTTCACACAAAGGGCCTCCATCGTATTAGCGCTTGTGAGACCTTCTTGCTTCCCAGTTGTCCTGGATTTTGGGGCATCTCAGCACTTGTGTCCATGGCCCTTCCTTCATGCCCAGCCTGCAGCAGTCACAGTCACTGCTGCCTCCCCCTTGCTGCAGCTCATTTGCCAAAGTGCTGCCAGAGGCAGCGGAGCTGGCTCAGGATCCCTGCTGGCTTCTGCTCTCTGGGATGAGCTTCAGGGGGACACTTGGAGCATTTCCTAAAGAGCTGCCTGTGGGATGGGGGGTGGATTTGTCCTCCCCGGTGTCAGAGACTGAAATACAATAGTTTATGGTTTAAACAGTTTCATGGAAGACTTTTGCCTACTACAGCAGAGCTGTGTTACAAAAGCTGCAGAGATGACCACCACACCCTGAATGGGGCTCTGAGAGGCCCTAGAGGGTTCTCTGATGAAGAGGAGATAAAGTAAGTAACAGCTCAGGGGCATTCAGAAAGCACAAGCCAATGCCTTCAGGGTGGAGATGACAGCCCCAGGGCTATCAGCTGCCAGGTTCACACAGAGCCTGGCACCAAAGCTGGGGGCAGAGAGGCTTTGGGTGAGTGTTGGAAAGCCTCGGGTGAGAGGCAGTGGCCGCCCATCCTCTGCTGGGCAGAGCAGCCCAGCTGTGGGGCCCTTCACCGGGGCAAAGCTTGTCCACAACAGAGGGGGTGATGTGCCCCATCAAAGGGCCCCCCAAAGCGGTGCCCAGACCCTGCACCAGAGCACTGCAGCACCATGCCACAGACCCTCAGTGCAGCAAGGGACAGTGTCCAAGTGGCCCCCCACAAGGGAGGCAGCTGGGCATACCCACCTGCCCAAAGCGTGTATTAATCCGGGGAATCCCTCACTCGTCAGGATGTGTGGCAGTGTGGGGTGGGACCCTCACCACCAAGGAGATCAGATGGAGGAGAGCAGCGAGACATGGCTGGTACCCTTGGATGGGTGATAAAGCTGTCACACATAACCCCTGCCACCCTCTCTCTGTCCCCCCACCACCCATGCACACTTCTTTCTCCTCCTTTCTTTTCTCTTTCTCTTTGCCTCTTTTACTATTCAATAAAATACACCAATTTAGCACAAATCACGGAACACCCATCACAGCTGACAAATGGCATTTCTTGCAGATTGCTACACCAGCACTGCTGATCCACAAATACACAAGAATCAATTTCAGCTGAAAAATGTCATTTATTACAAATTGCTACACCCACGCTGACAATATAGAACTATACAAATCTCAATTTAGGTGAAAACCAGGAATTTATTAGATTATTACAACCAGTCTGTAAAAATATACAAATACTAACTTCAGTTAACAAAACTAAATTTATTGCCAACCTCCAAAACATACACAAAGATCAATTAGGCATTTAACAACTTATTTATTACATATAACTACAAACGAATAAATACCAACACAACTGTATATATAGGAAACAGAACTAAACACCGATATAACAACATCCATGTATACTTAGATAGAAATATACACATAGATGTAATTACAAACAAGTATGCATATATACACGTGCATATATACAGAGCGTACATCCCTGAACACCACACATACAGAAATAGTCCTATACAAATAGCAAATGTGCATATGCAAATGATAAACCATATCAGACATTTCTACATAAGAGACATGTCTAGAGATGGATAGGCATGTCTATCCAAATGGATAATCCAATTCTAGACATGTCTACACAGAACTCAAAGCAGAGGGATCTCAGCTGCCCCATCTTCAAAGCCTCTCGCTCGGGCTCCTCCTCCCGTGCAGAGCAGCTCTCCTGGACAGGGACAGCAGATGGGACATCTGGCAAGCAAAGGGAACACTGAGTGAGTCTGGGGACATTTCCCTTGGCAGCAGCTGCACTTCCATCAGGGAAGAGGAAATGTCAGAGCCTCCCCAGGAGGGTCGCAAAGAGAAAGCAGCCGAGCGGGCCAGGCTGTGGTGAGCGCAGCCGCGGCGGGACTGTCCCGCAGCCCCGGCAGCCCGGCAGAGCCGGCACAGCTCCTGGGTCCTGCCGGCACAGCTGCCTTGCCCAAGGACAGCCCCTGTGCCAGCCGGGGCAGCTGCGCTGAGCAGCCCCAGCACGGGCAGGGCCCGCTCCTGCCCCGCCGGGCAGCGCCCACGGCCACAGCCCACGGCACCCTCAGCCCCAGCCTGCCTCCCCGGGCCTGTGGCCTCACCTGGGCTCTCTCCAGGCTGGCAGCAGCAGGTCCCCGTTCACTGCTCTTGCTGCTGGCCTTCAGCTCCTCCCTGCTGCCTCCTGTCAGTCTCCGGCTGCCCTCAAGGTCTTCATGGCAGCTGTGGCAAAAGTGGAGGCTCTGGAATTGCTTCCAAGGCCTGGCAGAGCTGCAGTCCCGGAGCCCTCTGTGCTCCCTGCTGGCCCCTCCATCCCCTCAGCCCCGCCATGCTCTCGGTGAAGCCCCAGCCCCCTTCAGTTTCTTCAGCCCCTCACAGTCCTCTCAGCCCCCTCAGTCCCTTCTGAGCCATCCTGCCCCCTGAGACCCGCCAGACCCTCAGCCTGTGCCACTTCCCTGTCACCTCAGTGCCACCATGGCCCTCGGCTGCCCCACAGCCCTCAGCCCCAGCAGCAGCTCAGGGTCACCGTCCCTTCAGCGCCACGGCCCCCTGAGCCCCCTGAGCCCCCTCTGTCTCACCGTCCTTCAGCAGCTCCTCAGGGGACAGTGCCTGGGGCCAGCGGCAGCTCCCACCGCTCCAGGGACAGCCGGGGCTGGAAGTGCTGCTCCGCCCGGCCCGGCCGCCAGCTCGGACCCAGCACAGGGACAGGGGACACAGGGGGCACCGGGGGAAAAGCAAGAGGTGAAAAAGGCAGCCGAGGGGGGAAAGAGCTAAAAATGCAGCCTAGGCCTACACAAACAGCAATCTATCCATCAATCTCTCCACCTAAACATTCCTATTCCTCTTACTAAATAACTATACACATTTATAAACGTAACTTCACACATATATACGTATTTTTTGCTCTACACATATAAAAGTCTAACTCTGAATATCTATAAATGTAAATATATAATAAAATACAATTATATCACATCTATAACTGTATACATATCCCCGTTTAACTATACAGATCTATCAATAGATGCCCATATAAATAGAACACTATCATCTATAAATGAACTATAACCATTACTAAACAGAACCACAGAAATCTACAAACATATTTACATTCAGAGGAGTTCTACCTGCCCGATGGTCACAGGCTCTCCCCTGTCTCTTCCTGCCAGGCAGGGCAGCCCTCCTGGAGATGTTGGTCAGATGGCATCTGGGAAGCAAAGGGAACGCTCAGTCAATATTGGCCCTTGTGCACCTTTCCCTTGGGCAGCACTTGTCCTTCTACCAGGGGCTGTCAAAGATGGCCTGAAAGGCAGACTCTCCCTTGGCAATTTGAAGCAATCTGCCCTTAAAAGAACAGGGACCATTCCAAGTGTTCAAAAGTGTGTTTCAAAACATTGAAGTATCTTGACAAAGTCTCAGCCCCCGCAGTGCAAAGGGCACCCAGGAGAGCTTGAAACACAGACAGTCCCAGCTGCCACAGAGAAGCCCAGCCTTGTTCTTTGTCTGAGCTGAGAGAGAGACCTCAGTCCTCACTGAAATGGCTGAAGCTGAAGGTGCTGGGAGCTGAGTCATGAACCAGCTCCATTAGCTGCCATCTACAAACTGCCCTCTGCAGTGAGCAGCAGCTGCTGCAACTCGACCATCAGCTCTGGCAGGAAGGGCTGCGAGGGACAGAGCTCCCTACGAGGCCTGCAGGCTGCACCAGCTTGGCTAAGGAATGGATCCAAAGTGCTCCCTCTCTCCTCTTAGGCCTCCCCTATCAGGGCTCATTCAAGCTTTTCCTTTTGTTACAGGAGTTACAGTGATTTTTCAATTGGCTGGCCTCTGATGCTCAGCTCCTTGTTTTTCTTGTGAGTCAGGACCAACACCAGCAGACTGGTATTACATTTAGTCAGTGATTTGGACTTCTACCCTGACTTTTTGCTCTTTTTTTCCCCTGCTCCTTCAAGAGTCGCACAGCCTGGCCTCCCCTGGCACCCTGCAGCAAATTTATCCACCAACTTCAGCACAAAACTGGGACACCTGGCTTGGTGACACAACTCCCACAAGGTCAGGTTTGTTCCCTGCTCTCCTGCCACAGCAGAGGACTCAGTGTCAGAGCCTCTGGAGAAGCGTGGAGGGCAGGGCTCAGGCAGGTTGTGCCAGTGCAGCATTTGAACTCAAGGCACTGGGAAGCACCAACCCTGCTCAGAGCAGCCATCTCACAGCTCTCTACATCAGTGTGGGCTCTGTCCTTACCAGGCTCCTCGGGCTCCTGGCAACTGTTCCTGCAGCTCTCGGTGCCAGCTGAAGCTTCCTCTGCTGCAGCTCTGTTCTCAGGCTCCCCTCCTGAAGAATCGGGGGCAACACCAACATTGTCCTGAGCAGAAAAACAGAAAGAAAGGAACCCAAAGATCACTCGCTAATTCGCTGGAATCATATCAGCGATACAATAACTCTCCTTCTCCACTCCCAAAGGACACGGAGCACAGAGGAGGGAACGCTGCCCCCACGGTTCACATGACGAGCCTTTTAAACTCAGCATTCAGGGGGCCAAGGTGAAACTGAAGCTCTTACAAAATGACCTTTGAGACAAAACATGAACACAGAAAAACAGAAGACACCAAGTGAGGGGACGTGCCCCCACGCTCTGACCCTGCCTTATGCCAGAGCTGTGAGAAATCAGCCAGCACAGAGCCAGGGGCTCTCCTTGCTGCCAGCACGGCTGCCAGCAAGGGCAGAGCTCGCTCCCAGCCCTGCCCAGGGCTGTGTGCTGCAAACCCACAGGCAAAGCACACATTTCTGCCTGGGAGCCTCAGCACCCCCAGCCAGCCACTCACACAACCCATCACAAGGTGCTGCTTCTCGGAGCCCTCTGCTGCTGCCCCGTGTGTGTCATCCAGGCAAACATTTATGCACCCAGGTTATTTCCAGGATCACATTTGTGATCAGTGGCAAAAATCTGTAAATCGTTAGGGTAGGGAAAAAAACAGCCTAAAAGTCAGGAAAAGCCAGACAACCAAGTAGTGTTTCTATTCCACTGAGGAAATAAACGTCCACAAGGACGCAAATTACCTTTGGACACAAAGACATTCTCCCTATGACCAGTTCCAGAATATTCATCTCTTCTGCCATAGCCCGTCCATCAGAACACTAAAGATTCTAAAGATGGTTCCGAGCCTGCAATATTTCCTTTTATTATGGAATAAAATGCTTCTCTAAACTGCTATGGGTGACTTTACAGAAGACAAAAGTGAGGCCACTTGAGAATAAGGTATTGGTAAATCCAAAAAATCCCACTTCCCCCATTGAGTCATAATCACAAATGTACTGCAGGCAATGGGTCAGCACATCAACAGAAAGAGAGACATTCTTTGGCCAACACGTGTAATAATCTGCAAAAGGACAGAGAGCTGCAGCTCCAGCCCAGCCCCAGCCACGGCTCTGGCAGCGCCTACACGCACGGCAGGGCTCACACAGCAGCAGCAGCTGCAGCCCAGCCCTTGCTTTGCCTTGGCCTTCCCACCCAAAAGAGGCACAGCCCGCATCTGCTGCGGCTGGAACAGAGGCACCTCTGGCATGCCCCTCCATGCACAGGACACTTGGCCTTCAGTGCCACTTCTCCAAACACTCTTCTCCTCTTTCCCAGCAAGTAAAACCTCTCTTCATTTCTTCTTCATCCCCTCTTTTAGAAATCTTTCTTTACCAACAATAATTCAATAACTAAATAATAATGAAAGAAGTTCAATTAAAGAAGCCTTTGCTTCTCAGCCGTGTAACAAGGTTCAAAAGCTCTCAGTCCAGCCCCTTTTATCCCCATCCAATGGAATTACCTGAGCAGAGGGAGATCTTTCAGACAGGGACCTCCTGATCTCCCGAATCATCCTCTCTACGGCAAGGCCCAGATCTGCTGGTGGCCATTCCTCCTGCCCAGGTGCCTTCTGTGCTGAGCTGGAGGCCGTCCATGCTGCACAGGCTGCACTGCCAGCGGCAGCGCTGGGCCCTGAAGTGCCCGGGGTGGCTGCAAGAATCCAAACTCATTGGTCAGGCTCCACAACGTGGCTGTGGGACACAGAGCTCTAGTGCTGCTGTGGATCCAACATGACGGGAAGCACACAGGAGAACGAGGCAGAGAATCTTTTGGCCTCCCAGGTGGCCCTTCCTAGTAGGCTTGACGACTTCTGCCCGAGAATGACAGAGCCTTGTGGAAAACGACTTCAAACGGTCACTTTTCACGAGCTTTTGGAAAAACAAGTCTACAGCTCTTTTCCTACCTCGGGGGTCGTAGCCTGGGGGCTGCTGCTCCCTGTGGAGCGGCTGGAAGCTGCAGGGCTGGATCGCGAGCACCTCCCGCTCGGCCGGAGGCAGCTGCTCTCCGCAGAGCTCCTGCAAACGGCTGCGGGGCCCCTCCCGGCCGAGCGGCAGCGGCCGCTCCCCGTGGAGCCCGAGCAAGTCGCAGGGCGGGATGCGGAGCAGCTCCCGCTCGGCGGGCGGCGGCCGCTCCCCGTAGAGCTGCTGGAAGCGGCTCGGCCCCTCCGGCCGGGCCGGCAGCGGGCGCTCCCTGTGCAGCAGGTGGAAGCTGCAGGGCGGGCGCCGGGCGAGCAGCGGCCGCTCCCCGGGGCGCTGCTGGAGGCGGCCGGGCCGGGGGCTGCGCAGCTCCCGCCCGTCCGGCAGCGCCCGCTCCCTGTGCAGCAGGAGGAAGCCGCTGGGCGGGCGCCCGGCCGGCAGCGGCGGCCGCTCCCTGGGCAGCGGCTGGAAGCGACCGCGCCCGTGCCGCCCGTCCGGCAGCGGCCGCGGCCCAGGCAGCTGCTGGGAGCCGCAGGGCGGGCGCCTGCGGCCCTCCCGGCCCGCCGCCGGCCGCTGCCTGTTGGCCGCGCTCCGGCGCTTGATGCGGAGCAGGAGGTCGGGGCGGTCGCGGCGAAAGCAGGGGTTGCAGTAGTGCAGCCAGGCGCCGGCATCGCCCGGCGCAGCCGAGCCGATCCAGCCCGGCACCTTGCGGAAGCCGTAGCGGTAGAGCTGCCGCACGAAGCTGCGGAACTGCGTGGCCCTGAAGGTGTGCGGCACCGGGGCCGGCCCGTGGCCACGGCCCCTGTGGGCGTGGCCCGAGCTGAGCAGCTCTCGCTCCAAGAGGGAGCGGTCGATGAGCAGCCCCTGGGCGCGGCTGTCCCAGCGCACGGAGCGGACGCGGGGGCTGTTCACCAGGCGCCACAGCTTGGCGGGGAAGGTGCCGGCGCTGAGGCCGGCGGGCAGCGGCAGCTCCGCCATGGCGTCCATCGCCGACTGTGGCCACAACGCCCGCAGCGCAACGGCCGCGGCTGCGCCGGCGGCGCGCGGCCTGAGGGGGGCGCTGCGCTCGGGCCCGCGCGCGCCCAGCGCGGCCCCGGCGCGGGCCGGACTTGGCGGGGACGAGCGCGGCAGAGCCGGGGCTGCGGGCACAGCGCGGCCGGGGCGGCTCCGGGGCTGGCCGGGCTCGGCTCGGCAGGGCCAGCTGCGAACCCCCTCTTTCTCTGGCTGCACTTATCCTTCTGCCTTGGCTTTGCGCTACAACCCGAACCAGCAAGACAAGGAAGATAAAAAAGCCGCTTCCCTCGCAGTCAGCCTCCTGCAGCTCTTGATGCCTGGGTTTATTCCTGCCCAGGTCCGAGACTTCTCATTTCCCTTCCTTGAACTCCAGCAGATTCCCCTCAGGCCAGTTCTTTAGCCTGCCGAGGTCCCTCTGAATGGCACAAACATTTGGGCTATCAGCTGCTCCTGCCAGCTTTGTATTGTCTGCAGACTCGCTGAGGGTGAACTGCTCCTCCAGCCCGGCCGTGAATGAAGACATTAAAGAGCATCTGCCCCAGCACCAGCCCCTGGGGGTCACAGCACCCGTGACTTGCCTCCAGCTCTACTTTGTGCCACTGATGACAGTCCTCATCCATTTTTCAGCCTTCCTCGCTGGGCATTCTGGCAGTTTGTGTTTAAGGCTGCTGTAGGAGACTGTCTCAAAGGCTTGGGTAAAGCTGGGGTAGACATCATCCATTGCCCCACCCATATCCATCAGTTTGGCTGCCCTATCACGGGCATCAGGGAGGTTAACCATTACTCCCAATCAACTTCTTCTCCATTTGCTTGGAATGGTTTCCAGGATTAGTTACTCCATCACCTGTCAGGGGATGGAGGCAAGGCTGACTGACCTGTATTTTCCTCTCCTTCTTACTATCTTGGAAGAAATCAGTCCATTAGAGCAATTCTGGCTGTTTTTAGCTCGGCAAGTCCAGAAAAAATAACCAGTAAAAAAAACGAAGCTCTAAATAGAGTCTATTAAATTCTTCTTTCTGCTACCATTGTAGGCCACAAGAAAGATCTTGTTTTCTTTCCACTGTTGGACAGCGGATTTAAAAAACAAAAAAAGTCTCCTTAATAGAATAGAATTATACCTATTTTCCGGAGACACATAACTTAGATTTTCTTTCAGGATTAGACTGAGATGAAAGGACTTGAGAGTTTCATAATTTGGATCTTTTTGTTGTCTCCAACTGTTTGGAAAACTGTTAGAACACGGTGAAGACACAGTGCTTTTGAAAATGCCATTCTGAAGTTTTGTGTGCTTGTATTACATATGAAAGTACCTGCAAGAATTTTAGCAAACCTGTAGCACAGATTCCTTACTTTCAAGATGAGCAAATGCCAGAATTTGTTTGATCTTTGTTTTTTTCTGTTGTGTTTCTGATCCCCACATTTTTATATGCGTATGTATCTTTTTTTAGTACCATGGACACATATTCCATTTTCCTTCAGTTCCCAAAATCATCAGTGCTCAGAATCGCTGATGAACAACTAATCAATATTCTTTTTCATCTCTTTTATTTCATAATAAACTCAGACACCACTGATCTTTTGGGAATCCAGGACGATACTTGTATGCAAAGTTTGCAGGGAAGATTCAGCTCTCAAGCTCTGTGAATTTTCTCTTCTCTCCTTTCCCACTCCCCTTTTCCTTCATCTCTTGCCTGACCTCAGGGCCCTTTCCCCTCCTGTCAGGCCCTCTGCTTGCTGCACTCCAGGGAAGCTCTCAGCTCTGGCTTCCCCAGCGTGGCAGCTCCAGGCTTGGAGCAGCAGAACCCAACTGTGGCTGAGAGCTCAGACACCCCCTGGGCCAGCTCGGCTTTCAGCTGCCAGGGCAGCACGGAGGGAAAGGGGCAAGAGAGAGCTGAGGACGCTGCCGGAGCAGCCCTTGGGCAGTGCAGGGTGAGAGTGGCTTAAAGTGCTGCTGAGCCCCACTGCGGGGGCACAGGAGGCTGCTCTGCCATGGCCGGGGCTGTGCCACCCATCCAGACAGAAAGGCAGAGCCAGCAGGCTCTGATGGGGCAGAGCAGGCTCCATCCCTACCAAAACTTGGTCAGTCCTGCTAAAACCTTCTTTGTCCTTCTGTCTGAACACTGACACTGCTTTGGAAAACAGAATGGAGGTGACACGAGACAATTGATTATAGCCTGGAAACAGATTTGCATGGGTTTTTTGTTTGCGTGGGGTTTTTTTTGTTTGTTGTGGTGTTTTAGTTTGGTTTGGGGTTTTTGCATGTGTGTGAGGCTTAAATGTGGCCTAAAGTTCTTGTGCATCCATGAGGCTGTAGAGTGCCCTCCACGGGGATCTCCCTGGCTCTGCACAAGCCCAGAGAGCAGCACTGGCACCTCAGGCCGAGCACAAAGGAGCACAGGATGATCTGCAGGGTGCTCTGTGACAACAGGCACTTGGAGCTGTTGTCCAGTGTGTAAGAACTCCATCCCCTCTTCTTCAGATTCTCCTAAAAATGCCCACTGATGTTGTTTGGTATGATGCAGCTCTCTTAAGCCCCTATTACACTGTATCTGCACGAGCATTCACACAGATGTTTGCTGAAACAATTCTGCTCCAGCTGAAAAGCACCGGGTACCCTGAGCAATAGCAGTAGATAAATGGACATCGAGAGACTTCAGGAGCAGAAGCAGCATTAAATCCATGACAATTGTGGAGAGGTGAAAATACAGAAATCCACCAATGGTAGCACAGCCCACACATCTCCACTGGGTTCTGCAGAATGGCAGCAAATAATGCGCAGGTGTGGAGACCATGAACTGGTTGGTGCTGCACTTATTTGTCAGTGAGCGGAGCTGTGGGAGGCAGGGATTAAGGGTGATTTTGGAACAGGAAGAAGAAAGGGACAGACAAATTCCAGGTGGAGGCAGAGTGGCACTGCTCTGCTGACCCAAGGAGAGCAGGGAACAAGTTGGAAATGAGGAGGAAAAAAGAGTTTTGTAAAAGGAAACCATGCTATATAGGCATTAGTGTTCTTGCCACAGCACACAGAGCTTAGAGCATGAATATACATCCCATTTAAATATTCCTGCAAAGTGTTAGAAAAAGTCCTTTATGTCTGGTTATTTACACAAACATACCCATGAACAAATAAAAGAACTGCACAACTACATGCATCATTAAGCAGGATACTCTGTAGATTCTCACATTAACACTTGCATAACTATATATGATACTTCCAAACATTTAAAGATTTTTGTTCTCCGTTTGCTTCTTTGAAACTCACAAAATGTAATGAAATTCTCTTTCAAAACTGCAGAGCCTGCTGTGTGGCTAAGCAAGCCATTATTTGCTTGCTCACAAGCATCTCTTCCTTGTCTGTTAGTCACTGCTGCATTAATTGCTTATCCAAACTTGAAACGGTTCATGAGTCACTCTGAAGAGAAACGAAATATTAATGAGTCCCTTTGAATGGAATTCATGTCCTCTGCCTCTTAAAGCTGAAGGTCTGTGTTTATTACCTGTCAGAATTAAGTCTTGTTGCCTAATAAATGGGAAGATAGGAAATATGCTGACTAGGTCACCATGTTTCAAGGGATCATTGCATTTTAGTTTTATTTGACCAAATCAGTAATCAAAGAGAGAAAGGACTGGTCAATTACAACAGAGAAAGCAGGTGAAAGAGATGTCTAGGTCTGCTGCAGCTGAGTCAAAAATGAAGTGTGTGGGTTTTGAAGTTGGGAAGGGATTCCAGATCAGATGGTTTTAACTAACTTGCATTACTGAATGCATGATCTTCAAACAAACACATTGGCAACAAATATCATGACATAAGAAATGTTGGTATTCCTTGTGTTGAGGGGTGTTGGGGAAGATGAAACAGGAAAGCCTTATAAATATGATTGTCTGGCAAAAGATTCTGAGAATATAGAAACTATAAGCCAGAATGAAATGAAAGCAAGCTTTGAGATACCTTGGTTACTGAACAACTGGAAAACAATGGTGTGCCCGGCTGAGGGTAATCCCCTTTTGATGAAACAACACCCTCTGCTTGCAGGCAGATCCAAGGGTCAGAGCAGACCTTACTAGCTTGGCAGAAGGGGTCCAAAGAGGAGTTTTTAGGGTTTAAATTGTAACACAGTATGGTAATGTAATGATTCTTATAGGCCGTATGCAAATGCTATAGGATTTGTATATTGTACTAGATTGGTTAGTGAGAATTGGAATATTCAACACAGAAGAAGATTTATTGTATTGTAGCGGGAACCTCGCTCTCTTACCTTTTTACTCCCTTACGCTCTTACCCTCTTACTCTCTTACCCTCTCATCCTCTCTGCTCCTCTCTTCTCTCGGGCCTGCTCCGAGCTGTGGCTGGCAGCTCCAAGCAGGGCCCTGCACCCAGGCCCTTTGCAATAAACCTCAAGTTCCATGACCTGGCTGCAGAGACCTCTCATCTCCGTCCTTCCCGACCTTCCTACCCCACAGCGCTCCTACAGAAGGGAGAAAGAAGGCATGGAGTTTTCAGGAGTATCCAAATAAATCCACTTTATTCTGGATCAAGATGGAATTTTCATGAAGCAAAAGCATGAAGTGGAGGGCTCTTCCCCCATTTCTTTGTTTACTAAAATTCAGTGAAAGATACTCTTTTGGAGTGTAAAAACTTTCATGTTGAAAACATGAATGTGCTGAGAGAAGTTGAAGTCTGGGCCAATGACAATTCACTGTTGAAAATCCAAGTGTAAAACTTTTCAAATTAAATGACCCAGGATGAAGTCAAGTCTTTCCCGTGGACCTTGACTTGCCTCTTGTAGCTCATTGCTGAAAGTGTTAGGCAAAGAGGATCCCACAGAAATCAGAGGAGCATCAGGGTCTATCCCTAACAGGCAACTGTAGATGTGAAACAACTGGGAAATTAGAGGGACATCAATGAGCCACTTGTGAGTCCAACTGTTAGTGAAGAGCCCTTTTCCAAAGAAATGCCAGCTTCTCTCAAGGAAGCTGAGCAGCAGGACATTATGGCTCATGTAGCTGGCAGGTACAAAGGAAATAAAGCGGGAAATTTCTGGAAATGAACCCTGTATTCACTGGTCCCAGCAGGATGAAGAAGCCATTTTATCAGACTCTGGCTCTTAGTAAGAAAGGAAGAAAGCTCTATTTGTTCTATCAGGCCCAGCTGTTCATGGTCAGAGGTGGTATCAGCTGCTCAGCAGAAGGCACAGCTTTAACTCCAGCTCATCATGCCTGGAGGCAGCCCTGGAAGTGCTCCTGCACCTCAGCTGGTGCCAGAGCACAGGGACACCCGCACACCCTGCTTAGACCCCCGTGTGCCATAGAACTAAAGGCATCTCCCAGCCAACCATCCAATCCAGCGCTTAGCACAGAGCATGTCACTGCCAGTGACATCTGCATGAAAGAAGACTGAGAAAAGTGCAATTACAAAACATATTGGGGGCTCAGTAGAATACAGGAAAAATTCAGATTTTGGTACTTACCTTCATAAATGAGCATACCTACTAGCTCTTTTCCCTAAATCACGGTTAAACATCTGCACTTTCCATAGCAGTGTCCTCAAATTCTTCCATTCATGCCTTCCCAGCCAGCAGAGCTCTCACACAACCTGTTTTTTCTCTTAAGTGTAAGGAAGGACTTAGTTCAGATGAACTCTGCTGCTTCCTCTGAAAGATATGAAATTATGGAAATAACATCTGCAAAGTCATAGATTCTTTAAGGCAGGCCTCTGCTATGTAAAATAGGGAGTGTTTACATTTAGCATCATGTGCACATAAGATAACAATCAAACCATTTTCTTACCTTCATGAAAAATAGTTTTTGTGCTCCCAGAAATGGCACAGCCAAATAAGGCCGAACTCCGACACAACTGCGTTCCTCACCATACAAATGGCCAAACCAAGGACAGCTGCCGGTGACGCTTTTCCTGCGGTCCCGAGTGGCCCAAGCGCGGAGCCAAGCGGCGTCTCACCCGCTCGGCTCATTCCGGCCCGCGGATCCCAGCCCGTCCCGGAGCGTCAGGAGCAGGGATGGGAGCTCAGCAGCTCGGGCTCGATGCCGTGTGCTCCGCTCGGGGCTCCCGAGAGCTCCTGCGGGGCCGGCGCAGCCCCGGGCAGCGGGAGCAGCTCCTGCTGCGGCAGCCGGGCAGCCTCTCCCCAGACACACAGGTGACTTCACACCTGGGCATTCAGGGCCAGCTCCATTCTGCTCCCTGCGGCTGCTGCTCTCCACTGTGCTGCTGTTAGTGCACATCGCTGTGCTGGTCATGGAAACACCCAGGAGCAGGCAACTCTCAGGCACACATTCTGCTCCCCGGGACGTGCTGCACCGTCCCTGCCTGTTCCAAACACCAATTTGGTTTTGTTCTGACAGCTGTGTTTTCCTTCTCAGTGTTTGACCAGCTGATTGCCCCCGCTGATTATTTTCATTCAGCATTTGTGGATTTCACACATTTGCAGATGTGCTGACTGCTCCTTCCAGCTGCACAAGGACAGCCAGTGTGGACCTTTTCCTGTGTAAAATGCATTGTGTGAGGACTGTGGGGCTGGAGGGCCCTTCTGTAATGTTATTGCCCCAATTCTTTCTGCTGAGAAAGAGAATTGGATTCAGGCAGTTCATCCATTTTGTAGATGCTGCAAAATCTAATCTGGAACAAACACCTGATCAAGTATATGGGAATTGGTGTCAGTTCCTTTCTTCCTTCCCAAACTAGGAAAGCCATTTTTCTAAAATCCTCTAGCAAATGGCTGGTCCATACTGGAACTTCTCAGCATTAAAAAATTGCATTGACATCTCTATAAATTATTTCTCTGATTTTTCTTTCTCTCTTTTAAACTCTCATTGCAATCTAGGTGGAAATCCATGTTCAAATGGCAGAATTTCTCTGCCAGTCCAAATATAGCAATTTGCCTAAACGTATTTAAACTGAAGTTTGGTGCAAACCTACACAGGCCTATGTAGTTAAGAAAAAGATGAATACTGATTCTTCCTATGCAGTATAGAGAAAAAATAACCTATGGTTTAATCACATAATGTGATCTATCATATTTATTTATTTATTAAATAATGAAATCTGTTTATTATTTTTATATCTCATGTACCGCTAAATCCTGGTTTATTGTTTTCCTATTAAAATGTCATTGGTGGATACCTGAGAGAAAATACATAAAGCAATCAGTCAAATTGAGAAAAAAAAATTTGACTATTTTTCTGACGAGATTTTTTAAGATTCAGAGGTAAATAACAACCATCTGATACAAGAAGTTGGTGAATGCCTAATGTTTTGGCCATATTGTGTTTGAAATGATGGTTACATCTGCTTCAGTGTCAATGATGAGTTTCTTTGTAATAGAATCACCATTAGGATGTGTCAGGGTTACCTGTTTGTCTGGTTTACGTCTTGTGATGTCAATGGCTCAATATATTTCTGGTTTACCTGTGGAACCAAAGCTTCTTGTTCCCCGTTCCTTGTAGTCTCTACAGGGGACACAAGACTTAAAAGGAATAAGCTGAGCAATTTGTGAACCTTTGGGAATAGATACAGGAGGGAAAAATGTTCTAACCATAATTTTAAAAACCCCTTGATAGTCTGCATCAATAACCCCAGGAATTACATCCAATCCCTTTTTACTGGCAGATGATCTCCCTAACAGAAAAGCACTCAGCCCATGCCCCGAGGTTCTTTTTACATTAGTATCTATCAGGTGTACAGCAGAGTCCGTGATGGGAACATCTACTGCGGTTTCCACGTCCACTCTGGCGCCTCTAGAAGTTGACGATCTGAGTGAGCAAAGTCCTCCTCGTCCTCCTCCGTGGGAGGCTGAGCTATCCCGGCAGCTCTCCGTATTTCTTTTGGCACACGTGGAGAGGGCGTGTTCCAAGGCCTGTTTCCCTGGAACCGACATTCTTTAGTATTGTGGTTATCTTTTTTGCAGATCAAACAAAACTTTTTCATAGTTTCATTGTTGCAGAGCGACGCTGACTCCTAACATGTGTGATTTTACCACATCCAAAGCCCCTAATGTTGTTTCATTCGGCTCTCTTTTGCAGTTTAGAAAGCAATGGCTTTACTGCATCCTGCCCTGCAGCAGCTACATAGGCTGCTTTTTGTCTTTCTGTAGTTCTAGCCATAAGTTCCAGCATTTCTGAAACATCAGCTCCCTTCTTTCATGTTCCTAAAATCTGACAAGTTTTATCATTGGCATTCTCAAAAGCCAACATATTAAAGAATTGTAACTTTGAATCCAAATTTTTGTCTGAATCCAAATCGGGATGATCATAGATAGCTTCATGCAATTTGTCTACATATTTATCGAAGTCTTCATTTTTTCTTTGGCGAATTTGTGTAAAAGACATGGTGTGTAACTTCTCTGGAAGTGCAAGGATAGCATTACATGCTAGTTGTTGGCTCATCTGTAAGCCTTGATCAATGCTCTCAGCCTGGGCAGTGGCAGTAGCCCAGGGCCCCTTGCCAAGTAACTGTTGTGCTGGTAAACTATACAGAGGATCACCCTGCACTCGAGGTCTTGCTGCTTCTTGAGCACACTTTTCCTCCCAGCTTTTATGAAACATCACCTGCTGATGGGGTGGCATTCTAAGTCTTATTAGGGTATGCACATCAGCTGGAATTAATGTGTTAGATGGAAAAATATACTGCAGAAGTGACTGTGCAAGTTGGGAGTTTCAACCAAATTGTGAAATGGCAGCTCTCAACTTTTCTAAAATCTTCCAATTGAAAGGTTCTCAAACTCTACTTGCAGCATTTGTTCCTACAGGAAAAGCTTCTACATCATTGGAGAGAAAAGTCCCTTCTACAATAGCTTCTGGAATAACTTTTTTCTGCTTTTGTTTCTGAGCTGCTTCTATTTCAGGGTCATATTCCAACTCTAATTCCACATTCTTTACTCCAGCATAACCCTTGAAGCACGGACAGACGACTCTTCAACGAATTATAGTAGAAAAGAAGGGTATTTATTGTAGCGCTGGACACCTGTGAACTAGTTTGCAAAGACACGTGCAAGGAGTTGCAGAATCCTGCTCTCTATTTCTACAGAAAAGGTTTTACATTAAGTTCCTAAGGACCCATAATACATAATTATTACCTGCCTGCTTCGTATTTTTATCAGCTGAATATCTATTACAGCTGCACAATTGTACTCCCTTAAATGGGTCGGTGGGATTTTGAAATGAGGGAGTGGTTGTATGGGAGGAAGAAAGCCGTCTTCCTTCTGGGAATTCATAAAAATTAGAGGGTTTTAGGAAAGCTGCAAGAGGCAGGCTTCAGATCCAGCAGAATTGTGAACAGTGCTAAAGCAACATTCATGAGATAGGTCAGCAGAAAAATTATTTGAACTGTAGAAAAGGTAAGGGCAAATAGAACAATAAGCTTAATCATTAGTGCTTGTCTGAATAGCTTTCTAAGTTGCAGAAAGTTTATCTAGCAAGATATTAGGAAGTTTAAAGCTATAATGGAGCTCTGTGCGTTGTGTCTTACAAACGGGTATTGTATTCGATATAAGCAAGCATTGTTTACCTAAAGGTACGTGTGCTTATGGTGATTGGATAGAACTGCTGTCAATATGCTTTTGCTTTGTGTAATTGGTCAAGAAGCTTATAAAGTATGTTGTAACATTAAGTTTTCTGGCCTGCTGCCTAGATTGTGAGCTGTTAGCATCTTCCCATTGTCATAATCATGTAATGAGACTGATGCTGAAAAAATAAACAGCTCGAGACACTTTCCATAGCAGCCCCGTCTCGTTCGCGTCTGTAAATAGCCCCCAGCCAGCGTCATTCCTCATGGTGAACTCTTCTCCCATGGCCAGTTGGCAAGACCTCTTGACCTGCTGGTCATGGTCCAAGCCTCTCCTAACTGTTCAATTATTCTTAAGGCAAGGTATTTCTATGGTCTCTGCTTCTTCAAGGACTGAGGAAGAAGTGACTAAAACTCAATGAACTCATGGTCATGAAGATGAATAGGAATCACAGCCTGGTCAACTGCAGCGGCCGGAGCAGGCTGAGCCCCGGCAGAGGCAGGCTGGAAGGAGGCCCTTGGAGCTGCCAGAGGCAGCAGCCGGGCCCTGGCTGCCTCTTGCTGGGAGCGGGCGAATCCTCCGCTCTCAGAGCCCAGGGGGCAGCTGGCTGCTCCCGAGGGGAAGCGCAGCCGTGCTGGGCACAGCCCAGCCTGGAGGCATTGGCCGTCTGGAGTGTGCCCAGGAGCAGAGAAAGGCCAAGGGCAGCCGAGGGCCGCTGGGCTGGCTGAGGATTGCTCCTCTTCTGCCGGCTGCCCTGTAACTCCTGGCAAAGGTCAGCAGTGTGTGCAGCGCTCTGGGCAGCGGGGCAGGGAGCCGGGCTGCTGGGCAGGCTGGAGCACAGGGCAGCCTCCTTCAGGCCCGGCACTTCTGCCAGGGGCAGCGAGGCCAGCGTGAGGCAGGGACAGCTTGGCAGGGCACATCTGCAGGAGCCAGCGCCTCACGCAGCTCTGGGAGGAAGCGCCTGCAATCCTGCACTTCTGCACTGAGCCAGAGCAAAGGTGTGAGATGCTGAGTGTTTGGCAGAAATATTCAGGCCCACCAGGCCAGCCTGCTTTGTGCTCTCTGGCGCACAGCAAGCGCTGTGCAATGCAGCTCTGAGCTGCCGGGAGAGAGGGAGTCGGGGATGTGCCTGAGGTGAGTCAAGCGGTTAGCTGAAAATGTCATTAGGATAATTGAAAAGTGCAGCTGAGTCCAGGAGCCAGCTGGGAATAGAATTGGGATAGTAGAAGATTGCATGTTTTAGTTAAGATTTTAAAATTAGGCAAGAATCCAAATTAGTAATACAGCTAGCAGAAATCACGTACCTTAGTTACAGAGCATCAAATATATTAAGAACATAAAGCTAGAAGTGACAGGAATAGAGGAAGCGATTGTGAAGGAGCAGAGACCATAGAAATACCTTGCCTTAAGAATAATGGAACAGTTAGGAGAGGCTTGGACCATGACCAGCAGGTCAAGAGGTCTTGCCAAAAGGCCATGGGAGAAGAGTTCACCATGAGGAATGACGCTGGCTGGGGGTTATTTACAGACGCAAACGAGACGGGGCTGCTATGGAAAGTGTCTCGAGCTGTTTATTTTTTCAGCATCAGTCTCATTACATGATTATGAGAACGGGAAGATGCTAACAGCTCACAATCTAGGCAGCAGGCCAGAAAACTTAATGTTACAACATACTTGATAAGCTTCTTGACCAATTATGTTATAGGTAAAAGTCAAGTTAAGTTAAATTAGGGTATAGTTCAATTATATTGTATTAATTATGTTATATTAATTGTATTATGTTAAGGGGGGGGGGCTTATTAGAATGTGATAGGAGAAGGGTCCAGGATTTGGTGGAACAGTGGTCTGGCGGGGCAAGGTGAAGTCGAAGAGGGCTTGGACGGAAGAGCTGACCAATCATTCGAAGCCCTGCAGAAATGATTGGCCCAGAATGAATGGCGTTAAAGACCAATGAGAAGCCTGGAAAGGGACCAATCATCATGCAAATCCAAAAAGGACCAATCCTGGACTCAAAGGGGGCTATAAATGGGGGAAGTTCGGTTGGGTTGGAGTTCTTCTTTTTGGATGCTTGTTTGTTTTTGGTAAGAACCCAGTGCACTTGGGGTTAGCGCACTATTTTGTTTTTGGCTCGCTGTGTGGGTGCCTGGCCTTATCCTGGACACTCCGTTCCTTGTAGCTGTTTTAATAAACGAGAACCTCTTTCTCTGGAGAAAGTTTGGCTTCGTTCATATTCATAACACCTTTTTAGGAGCTCGTCCGAGATAGGCCATGCCCCAAAACAGTCTGGGGTAGCCCAGGACCTGGGAGACGCATCCAGCCACCTTTTTGGCTGCCAGAGATTGGACTACGTCAGACTGCGGAAGGGATTGCGCCTATACCCGAGGCTGCAAGGAACACCGCGACCCAAAAGGTGAGAGCCCTTCAAGAGGGAGCGGGGCTCACATTGCCTCAGAGCAACGTGAGTGGGGTTGAAGGTGATAGGGGGTGCGAAGTGCGTGTGTGTGAATGAGAGGGGGCTGTGAGTACAGACCCCCGAAGCGAGTGCAGTCCTCCCAGTAACGGAGGGAAGCGAGTGTTGTTGTGGAGTGCGTGTACCCCTATGGACCCCCGGGAGTCGGGGAGACGGGGAGTACCCACCTGTAGCTGCCCTTACCCACTCAGGCTCCCGTTCCTCTGGTGATTGGAGGCTCCTAGGGATGGTTTGAGCCATTGGCCCAAGTTGTACCCCTCGAACTAGGATCCCATTGGGGGGTCATAGCGGTACCCAAGGGGGGTTAGTGGGGCGGACTTGCCCAGTGAGGGGTAGAGCTCCGACCACTAGCTCAAACCACCTGGAGGGCTGTTCCTCAGGGATAGACCGAGGGAGTCTAGTCCCTGAGGAACTAGGACCTCAGGGGTGGGAGAGAATACTCCTATACGGAGACCAGTGAATAAAGTGGCCACCGTGTAGGGGAGTTTTGGCCCCTTTTCTGAAGCCGGGGAAGGGGAGGGTGCCCAACCCAAGGGGAGTAGAGTCCCCTCGAACTAGGACCCCAGTAGGAAGGGGGTCACAGAGGGGAAGTAGGCTCACCCTGAGCTAGGATCCCAGCTAAAGGGGGTCGTAGGGGTGGCTGAAAATATACTTCACAGGGATGGTGACCTGCAGGGGGGAGGTGGGCTGCCAGCTGTGGAAGGGCCCTTTCAGTCACTAGGGCTGAAGGGGAGGTTAGAACCAGCTTCCGTTAGGGAGATTTTTTCCTTTTTTTTCTTGTACGTTAAGAGTCAAGGCCCCTAAGGAGTGAGGTTCGGAAGTGAGGGCAGGCCAAAAGTCCTTCGACCACTCCTTAGGAATTTTTGAGTTTGCTGTGAGGCGGGCTGAGAAGCGGCCATTTTGAGTTTGCTGTGGGGTGTGCAGAGGCCATTTTGTGCAGAGGAAGTGGCTTACTGCATTTATTTTGTATTTAGTTGAGCAGGTGGTTGTAAGTTGTTTCATTTCTTGAAATAGCCATCATTATTGTTTAGTTTCCCTGCTAAAACGATAGATATTATATTTCTTTTTGGAATTAATTTCAACATTTCACTATTCTTAGATTATAAGAGATCATTTGAACTGACATTATTATTCCGAAACCCTTATTAAACTGGCATATTTATTTTGTTTCCCATGCTAAATATTTAAGTCACTTTTTTTTTGGTTTTGTTTCCCACCAAAGCCCCCGTATTTATTTCATTTCCCACATCAAACATTTCTTTAAAGTTGTCATCTCTGTCTTGTCTCTTATTATAAGGAACTTTTTTTAAAGTAACCATTATTATTACATTTTCCACAATAATTAATATTTAGATACCAATTGCTCAATTGCTAGTTAAAGATGGGACAGTGTGCTGGGAAAAGTGCCAGCAGGAAGAGAAAAGGGAAGGATGTTTTTAAGATAATACCTCCTAGTAGTCCTTTAGGTGAACTTTTAATAAACTGGGATATTAATGAGGGAATGAAGAATCCAGATAAGACAAAAATGATAAGATACTGTACAGAAATATGGCCTAAAGAGAGTATTGCTGAAGGACCTATTTATTGGCCCTGGTAGGGGACAAAAGAACGATGGTTATGTAGAGCTTTAATTAGATATGTCAATACCCAAATAGAACCTTGTGACGAAGAGATTAGATATGCTAAGTGTTGGTCAGAAACAGGAAGTGTTGGGAGAAACAGGAAGAGGAAATAAAATTATATAAAGTATCCAGAGAAGAAGAAAAAGAAGAAACGAAGCTACCAGAAAGGAGGTGGGATCCTTTAGATAATCTTCCTCCACCTCCCCCTCCTGATCCCTTAGATTACCTCCCGTTACCTCCTCCTCCATCTCCTCCTATAGACCACCTTCCTACTCCCCCTCCGACCTTGTACCCCTTGGTACCATCTCACGAGGTGGATGCAATTTCAGTATCTACTCCCACAGGAGTTTTAAAATCACTTCAACCTTTTAATTCAAGTTGTCCTGCTCCCAGCATCCCCTCTACTGTATCACCTCTCTTCCCAAATATACCAGAACCTGCCCATTCTAGTACTCCTTCAGTTTTGCAGATTCCCTCCAGTTCCTCAAGTACGCAGACACTGGTCTCTAGTACCACTCAGAGTGTCCATACCCCAGTCTTGGCTCCCAAAACTTTCCAAAATACCCCTTTTTATTTTACCCCCATACTTCAACCCATAACCCAAAGTACCTCGTCCCCTGGACTCTTATTCCTGGACAATCACAAAACATTCCTTTTTATTTATCCCCTGTACCCCAACATACCGAGAGTCCCATGCAGGAGGAAAGTTTGCAAACAAAAGGTCAGGGAGTGAAAAAGGCCTGTTGTTGTAAAGATATAGAGGAAAAGAAGTTAATTGAACCAGATGAGCATGTAGCAAGCCATCAATATAATACAAGGTTCCAAGCAAAGAAAATTCAAGATGAGTGTGGGAGAACTGAAAAGTTGTTTCCTCGAAGGGAAGTGCCTATGGGGGGGGCAGAGGCGGTATTGGTTTTGTGAATGCCCCATTAACCGCCTCTGAAGTTAGAAATTTTAAGAAAGAAATTAAGACTTTATTAGAAGACCCAATAGGCATCTCCCAACAATTAGACCAATTCTTAGGGCCTAACATCTTTATGTGGGAGGAATTAAATTCTATCCTAGAAATACTGTTCTCTTCCGAAGAAATACAAATGATTTGTACTGCGGGTATGAGGATTTGGGAAAGAGAAAATAGAGGGGGTCCTAGAGGAGAAGATAAAATGCCTATTAACCCACCTAATTGGGATCCAAACCAGGAAGAGGGAAGAGCGAGCATGAGGCAATAGAGGACACTAATTGCAAGAGGGATAAGAGAGGCAGTCCCAAGAAGAAATAACGCAAGATTGGCATTTGATAGTCACCAGGAGCGAGATGAATCACCAAGCGCCTGGTTAGAAAGATTAAAATGAAACTTTCAGTTATACTCAAGTGTGGATCCAGATAGTCCAGAAGGACAAGCTTTAGTTAAAATTCAATTTGTAACTAAGGCCTGGGTGGATATACGAAGGAAATTGGACAAGTTAGATGACTGGCAGGAAAGAGGAATGAACGAGTTATTAAGAGAGGCTCAAAAAGTATCCCTAAGGAGGGATGAGGAGAAGACCAAGACAAAAGCAAAAATGATGGTAGCAGTCGCTAGAGAGAGTGCTAGATTTGGGAATAGTGAGTCCCCAGGTGATGGAAAAAGCGAGTACACAGGTCCAAGAATAAGTGGGTTTAAAGATCAGCCAAGTAGAAGGTATGAGCCAGACAGAGATAATAAGTCACCTTGGCCCGAGAGAAGACCACCCTGGGCAGAAGTCATATGCTTTTATTGTGGTAAGAAAGGACATACCAGAAATTTCTGCAGAAAAAGAAAGATGGATGAGACTATTGCGCAGGAACAAGACACCTTAGGGAGAAGGCTGGAAGGAGAGGACTAGGGGTGTCAGGGGCTCTACGCTCTGAGGGATGATATTGGACATCAAAAGGAGCCCCTGGTAAACCTAGAAATTGGCCCTCAGAGTGGGGAAATGGAATTTTTAGTGGATACTGGAGCAGATCGGTCAAGTATTTCAAAGATTCCCAAGGGATGCAAATTAAGTAACCAAACCTGTAAAGTTAAAGGTGCTGAGAATAACCCTTTTGAAGTACCCGTTATTGAAGAAGTACCTATAAAAGGAAGTTTCAGAGAAGGCTGTGCTGACCTGCTGTATATGCCTGAATTAGACTCTAAGCTCTTAGGCCGGGATTTACAAGTGCAGTTAAGAATAGGGGTAGTCCCTGAAGGAAAACGTATGGTAGTGAAAATGATGGTTTTAAAAGAAGAAGATGAGAGAGAAATAGATCCGAGAGTGTGGGCAGAAGGAGGGGGTCATGGACTGTTGGAAATTCCACCCATAGAAATCAAAATGAAACCTGACATTCCCCCAAGAATGTTTGAGCGTTAAACAATATCCCATTTCCGTAGAAGGAAACGGGGATTAACACCTGTAATTAAAGACTTAATTAAAGAAGGAATTTTAGAACCATGCTTGTCTCCACATAACACCCCAATATTACCCATAAAGAAACCCGATGGTACATACCGATTAGTCCAAGATTTACAAGAAGTAAATAAGCAAACTGTTACTCGATATCCAGTAGTAGCCAACCCGTATAATTTATTGAGCAAAGTACCATCGAGACATGCATGGGTTAGTGTTATAGATTTAAAAGATGCTTTATGGTCCTGTCCGCTTGAGAAAGAAAGTAGAAAATGGTTCGCGTTTGAATGGGAAGATGAGGAAACCGGGAGAAAACAACAATTACAATGGACAAGATTGCCTCAGGGATTCACGGAGTCACCAAACCTATCCGGCCAAACTCTAGAAGAACTAATGAAACAGTTTATACCTGAAGAAGGATCCCAAATCCTACAGTATGTAGATGATCTCCTAATTTCCGGGGAACAGAAAGAAGAGGTACAAACAACAACTGTTAATTTACTGAACTTCCTAGGGGAAAAGGGGTTAAAAATATCTAAAAGAAAGTTACAATTTGTGGAACCAGAAGTAAAGTATCTAGGTCATATAATTGGGAAAGGATATAAGAGATTAGATGCTGACCGAATTCAGGGAATACTATCATTGCCAGCACCAAAAAAAAAAACAGATGTGAGAAAATTACTAGGATTAATTGGGTATTGTAAATTATGGATAGATGGACACACAAAATTAGTTAAGTTTCTATATGATAAATTAGTTGAAAATGAGCCCATAAGTTGGGATGAAAATGATGAAAAAAAGTTAGAAGACCTAAAAGAAAAGTTAGCAAATGCTCCAGTTCTAAGTTTACCAGATTTAAATAGACTGTTTGAACTATTTGTCAGTGTAGAAGAGGGAATAGTTTATGCAGTTATTGTACAAGAATGGTGTGGGGTGCGAAAACGCATTGCTTATCTCTCCAAATTGCTGGATCCGGTAGTTAGAGGCTGGCCCGCTTGTCTCCAGGCAGTGGCTGGAACTGTAACTCTTGTGGAGGAAGGTTACAAGTTAACACTAGGAAACAAGATCAAGGTGTATACTCCCCATGGTATAAAAAGTATACGAAGTAAGAAAGCCTGTCAATGGATTTCAGATAGCAGACTTTTAAAATATGAATTGGTATTAAACAAAAGTGAAAATATAGAATTGACAACAACAAGGATCCAAAATCCTGCACAATTTTTAAATGGAGAACAAAAGAAGAATTGGAACATCACTGCCTTGAAACCATAGATTTGCAGATAAAAGTTAGAGAAGATTTATTAGAACTACCTTTGCCTGAAGGAGATATACTGTTTATAGATGGTTCATCACGGGTAGTAGATGGTAAGAGAGTATCAGGGTATGCTATTGTAAATGGGGGATACGATGACAGTCATAGAAAAAGGAAAACTTCCCAATAGTTGGTCTGCACAATGCTGTGAACTATATGCATTATTAAAAGGGCTAAAATGGCTTGATCAAAGAAGTGGTACCATATTCACTGACTCTAAATATGCCTATGGGGGAGTACATACTTTTGGGAAGATCTGGGCAGAGAAAGGATTTGTCAACTCAAAGGGAAAACCCCTAATTCATGAAGGCCTCATAAAGGCAGTGTTAGAAGCCTTGAAAGGACCAAAAGAAATTGCTGTGGTACATATAAAGGGACATCAGAAAGGCGATACTAGAGAAATAAAAGGGAACAACTTGGCAGATGTAACTGCAAAAAGGGCTGCTCTAGGAGATTCTGAAAAGATCTTCAGGTTAAATGAAGTAGGAGATGGGAATGGGGAAGATCAAGACAAGGAGGCGATCCCTATACTTAATGAAAAAGAACAAGAGGAGTTACTAAAACATGGTGCAGTTCAAAACAGAAAAGGAGAATGGAGGATACCAGGCAGTAGACAAGTATTAAACAAGGCATTAACCAGAAAGATATTAGAAGACCTACATGCCTCAACCCATTGGGGTACTCAAGCTTTACATGATCACTTGATGAAAATTTATGTGTGCATTGGGGTGTGGGAAATTGCCAAGATAATAACTTGAGAATGCATGATATGTCAGAAGATAAATAGAAAAGTAATGAGAAAATTACCTCAAGGAGGTAGAGAATTAGCGAAAAGGCCATTTCAATGTGTACAGATAGACTTCACAGAATTACCTCAAGTACAGAGATATAAGTATTTACTGGTGATAATAGATCATCTAACTCATTGGGTGGAGGCATACCCAACCACAAGAGCAACGGCCGAGACTGTAAGTAAAATTTTATTAGAGCAAATCATACCCCAATATGGAATGATTAATACTATTGATTCTGATAGAGGTCCTCATTTTACTGCCAAGATATTACAACAAATAACAGGGGCCTTAACTATCATCTAGAGATTTCATACCCCATGGAGACCTCAAAGTTATGGAAGAGTAGAGAGAATGAACCAGACTCTTAGGATAACTCTCACAAAATTAACAGAAGAAACAAAAATGAATTGGTTAAGATGTCTCCCTCTGGCATTATTGAGAATAAGGACTAAGCCAAGGGCGGATATAGGGATTTCTCCATGTGAGATGATGTTTGGCTTACCTTTCTTAACTACTCCAGGTAATACAGGAACGTATGAAGAAGGAGAATTAGGCGTGAGAAAATATATAGACACCATAACCTGCACTTTAGAGGAGTTAAGGAACAAGGGATACCTTCCTCAAACTACTCCTGTTGATTTTAAAATCCACAAATTCCAGCCTGGTGACTGGGTGTTAGTTAAGACCTGGAAAGAACAACCACTAACTCCAAAATGGGAAGGTCCATTTCAAGTTTTACTCATCACAGAAACAGCCATTAGGACGCAAGAACGAGGATGGACACATGTAAAAGGGCCGGTTTCTGCTCCTGAGAGATGATCTCCCACTACAGATAAGTTAAGAAGACATCAGGAACACCTTAAGAACCACATAAGCTATAAGTTATAATAAGATCTCTGTTAGGTTTATTATAAGATATTTAATTGAAAAGTTGTTAACATTCTTTTAACTTAAGGAAATGGTATTTATATATGAAGTGAGATTATATGAATTATCAAAAACATGTTTTAATCTCTGGTATTCCCTGTTACAGATCCTGTGATCTGAGAAGTGATAGAGCATTCTCCCACGCACCTACTAATCTGGCCTCGAAAGAACAGGTTGATACAAAAGGGGAAGTAGACTTCTGCAACAGTAACTGGTAAGAACAGCACAAGTAGTAAGGAGAGAGAAGGGGGGCAAGACCGGATCAGGATATACTCTTGCCAACAAGAGTCGCTCATCCTCCGCGGAGGGGAGACATGAATGGGAGAGTAGCCTGTACCGGACCCGCAGTTCTATTGATCCTCCTACTATCATCCTCTGTATGCAGGAGAGTCTCGGACTGCTGTCCTCAGAACACACTCGAATCCGAGCCCCAATTGTATCAATTTTTTTTATCGTTAACCACCTGTACAGAGGATGGCAAAATGTATTGGCTATTTGAAAATATAGGGAATTTTTAAACAGAAATTGTTGGGGGAATGCCCTATAAAAGAAAAATGGATCTGTTCAGAAAGAAAACCGATTAAAAGGAGAAGTAAGACATGCGGCTTATGAACCAGATTTACCAGACATTGAGACAACTGTACACAACTGAAGAGGAAATATGTCGAAGAACTGATTAAAAGACTGGTAAAGAAACTAATTAAATAACCGTCAAGAGACTGTTAAGAAGTTGATGCGGGCTAAAGCCCGATCAAAGCTTTAGAGGGGGGAGTTGTTTTAGGTAAAAGTTAAGTTAAATTAGGGTATAGTTCAATTATATTGTATTAATTATGTTGTATTAATTGTATTATGTTAAGGGGGGGGGGGCGTATTAGAATGTGATAGGAGAAGGGTCCAGGGTTTGGTGGAACAGTGGTCTGGCGGGGCAAAGCGAGGTCGAAGAGGGATTGGACGGAAGAGCTGACCAATCATTCGAAGCCCTGGAGAAATGATTGGCCCAGAATGAATGGCATTAAAGACCAATGAGAAGCCTGGAAATGGACCAATCATCATGCGAATCCAAAATGGACCAATCCTGGACTCAAAGGGGGCTATAAATGGGGGAAATTCGGTTGGGTTGGGGTTCTGCTTTTTGGATACTGGTTTGTTTTTGGGAAGAACCCATTGCACTTGGGGTTAGGGCACAGTTTTGTTTTTGGCTCGCTGTGTGGGTGCCTGGGCTTATCCTGGGCACTCCGTTCCTTGTAGCTTTTTTACTAAACAAGAACCTCTTTCTCTGGAGAAAGTTTGGCCTCGTTCATATTCATAACAATTACACAAAGCAAAAGCATATTGACAGTAGTTCTATCCAATCACCATAAGCACACGTACCTTTAGGTAAAACAATGCTTGCTTATATCGAATACAATACCCGTTTGTAAGACACAACGAACAGAGCTCCAGTATAGCTTTAACCTTCCTAATATCTTGCTAGATAAACTTTCTGCAACTTAGAAAGCTATTCAGACAAGCACTAATGCATAAGCTTATTGTTCCATTTGCCCTTACCTTTTCTACAGTTCAAATAATTTTTCTGCTGACCTATCCCATGAATGTTGCTTTAGCACTGTTCACAATTCTGCTGGATCTGAAGCCTGCCTGTTGCAGCTTTCCTAAAACCCTCTAATTTTTATGAATTCCCAGAAGGAAGATGGCTTTCTTCCTCCCATACAACCACTCCCTCATTTCAAAATCCCACCGACTCAGTTAAGGGAGTACAATTGTGCAGCTGTAATAGATATTCAGCTGATAAAAATATGAAGCAGGCAGGAAATAATTGTGTATTATGGGTCCTTAGGAACTTAATGTAAAACTTTTCTGTAAAAATAGAGAGCAGGAGTCTGCAACTCCTTGCACGTGTCTTTGGAAACTAGTTCACAGGTGTCCAGCGCTGCAATAAATACCCTTCTTTTCTACTATAATTCTTTGAAGAGTCGTCTGTCCGTGCTTCAAGGGTTATGCTGGAGTAAAGAATGTGGAATTAGAGTTGGAATGTGACCCTGAAATAGAAGCAGCTCAGAAACAAAAGTAGAAAAAAGTTTTTCCCGAAGCTATTGTAGAAGGGACTTTTCTCTCCAATGATGTAGAAGCTTTTCCTGTAGGAACTAATGCTGCAAGTAGAGTTTGAGAACCTTTCAATTGGAAGATTTTAGAAAAGTTGAGAGCTGCCATTTCACAATTTGGTTGAAACTCCCACCTTGCACAGTCAGTTCTGAAGTATATTTTTCCATCTAACACATTAATTCCAGCTGATGTGCATACCCTAATAAGACTTAGAATGCCACCCCATCAGCAGGTGATGTTTCATAAAAGCTGGGAGGAAAAGTGTGCTCAAGAAGCAGCAAGACCTAGAGTGCAGGGTGATCCTCTGTATAGTTTACCAGCACAACAGTTACTTGGCAAGGGGCCCTGGGCTACTGCCACTGCCCAGGCTGAGAGCATTGATCAAGGCTTACAGATGAGCCAACAACTAGCATGTAATGCTATCCTTGCACTTCCAGAGAAGTTACACACCATGTCTTTTACACAAATTCGCCAAAGAAAAAATGAAGACTTTGATAAATACGTAGACAAATTGCATGAAGCTATCTATGATCATCCCGATTTGGATTCAGACACAAAGATACAATTGTTTAATATGTTGGCTTTTGACAATGCCGATGATAAAACTCGTCAGATTTTAGGAACATGAAAGAAGGGAGCTGATGTTTCAGAAATGCTGGAACTTATGGCTAGAACTACAGAAAGACAAAAAGCAGCCTATGTAGCTGCTGCAGTGCAGGATGCAGTAAAGCCATTGCTTTCTAAACTGCAAAAGAGAGCCGAAGGAAACAACATTAAGGGCTTTGGATGTGGTAAAATCAGACATGTTAGGAGTCAGTGTCGCTCTGCAACAATGAAACTATGAAAAAATTTTGTTTGATCTGCAAAAAAGATAACCACAATACTAAAGAATGTCGGTTCCAGGGAAACGGGCCTTGGAACACGCCCTCTCCACGTGTGCCAAAAGAAATACGGAGAGCTGCCGGGATAGCTCAGCCTCCCACGGAGGAGGACGAGGAGGACTTTGCTCACTCAGATCGTCAACTTCTAGAGGCGCCAGAGTGGACGTGGAAACCGCAGTAGATGTTCCCATCACGGACTCTGCTGTACACCTGATAGATACTAATGTAAAAAGAACCTCGGGGCATGGGCTGAGTGCTTTTCTGTTAGGGAGATCATCTGCCAGTAAAAAGGGATTGGATGTAATTCCTGGGGTTATTGATGCAGACTATCAAGGGGTTGTTAAAATTATGGTTAGAACATTTTTCCCTCCTGTATCTATTCCCAAAGGTTCACAAATTGCTCAGCTTATTCCTTTTAAGTCTTGTGTCCCCTGTAGGGACTACAAGGAACGGGGAACAAGAAGCTTTGGTTCCACAGGTAAACCAGAAATATATTGAGCCATTGACATCACAAGACGTAAACCAGACAAACAGGTAACCCTGACACATCCTAATGGTGATTCTATTACAAAGAAACTCATCATTGACACTGAAGCAGATGTAACCATCATTTCAAACACAATATGGCCAAAACATTAGGCATTCACCAACTTCTTGTATCAGATGGTTGTTATTTACCTCTGAATCTTAAAAAAATCTTGTCAGAAAAAGATTCAAAAATTTTTTTTCTCAATTTGACACATTGCTCTATGTATTTTCTCTCAGGTATCCACCAATGACATTTTAATAGGAAAACAATAAACCAAGATTTAGCGGTACATGAGATATAAAAATAATTAACAGATTTCATTATTTAATAAATAAATAAATATGATAGATCACATTATGTGATTAAACCATAGGTTATTTTTTCTCTATACTGCATAGGAAGAATCAGCATTCATCTTTTTCTTATCTACATAGGCCTATGTAGGTTTGCACCAAACTTCAGTTTAAATACGTTTAGGCAAATTGCTGTATTTGGACTGGCAGAGAAATTCTGCCATTTGAACATTGGTTTCCACCTAGATTGCAATGAGAGTTTAAAAGAGAGAAAGAGAATTTGGAGAAATATTTTATAGAGATGTCAATGCAATTTTTTAATGCTGAGAAGTTTCAGTATGGAACAGCCATTTGCTAGAGGATTTTAGAAAAATGGCTTTCCTAGTTTGGGAAGGAAGAAAGGAACTGACACCAATTCCCATATACTTGATCAGGTGTTTGTTCCAGATTAGATTTTGCAGCATCTACAAAATGGATGAACTGCCTGAATCCAATTCTCTTTCTCAGCAGAAAGAATTGGGGCAATAACATTACAGAAGGGCCCTCCAGCCCCACAGTCCTCACACAATGCATTTTACACAGGAAAAGGTCCACACTGGCTGTCCTTGTGCAGCTGGAAGGAGCAGTCAGCACAACTGCAAATGTGTGAAATCCACAAATGCTGAATGAAAATAATCAGCGGGGGCAATCAGCTGGTCAAACACTGAGAAGGAAAACACAGCTGTCAGAACAAAACCAAATTGGTGTTTGGAACAGGCAGGGATGGTGCAGCACATCCCGGGGAGCAGAATGTGTGCCTGAGAGTTGCCTGCTCCTGGGTGTTTCCATGACCAGCACAGCGATGTGCACTAACAGCAACACAGTGGAGAGCAGCAGCCGCAGGGAGCAGAATGGAGCTGGCCCTGAATGCCCAGGTGTGAAGTCACCTGTGTGTCTGGGGAGAGGCTGCCCGGCTGCCGCAGCAGGAGCTGCTCCCGCTGCCCGGGGCTGCGCCGGCCCCGCAGGAGCTCTCGGGAGCCCCGAGCGGAGCACACGGCATCGAGCCCGAGCTGCTGAGCTCCCATCCCTGCTCCTGACGCTCCGGGACGGGCTGGGATCCGCGGGCCGGAATGAGCCGAGCGGGTGAGACGCCGCTTGGCTCCGCGCTTGGGCAACTCGGGACCGCAGGAAAAGCGTCACCGGCAGCTGTCCTTGGTTTGGCCATTTGTATGGTGAGGAACGCAGTTGTGTCGGCGTTCGGCCTTATTTGGCTGTGCCATTTCTGGGAGCACAAAAACTATTTTTCATGAAGGTAAGAAAATGGTTTGATTGTTATCTTATGTGCACATGATGCTAAATGTAAACACTCCCTATTTTACATAGCAGAGGCCTGCCTTAAAGAATCTATGACTTTGCAGATATTATTTTCATAATTTCATATCTTTCAGAGGAAGCAGCACAGTTCATCTGAACTAAGTCCTTCCTTAGACTTAAGAGAAAAAACAGGTTGTGTGAGAGCTCTGCTGGCTGGGAAGGCATGAATGGAAGAATTTGAGGACACTGCTATGGAAAGTGCTGATGTTTAACCGTGATTTAGGGAAAAGAGCTAGTAGGTATGCTCATTTATGAAGGTAAGTACCAAAATCTGAATTTTTCCTGCATTCTATTGAGCCCCCAATATGTTTTCTAATTGCACTTTCTCTGTCTTCTTTCATGCAGATGTCACTGGCAGGGACATGCTCTGTGCTAAGCGCTGGATTGGATGGTTGGCTGGGAGATGCCTTTAGTTTTATGGCACACGGGGGTCTAAGCAGGGTGTGCGGGTGTCCCTGTGCTCTGGCACCAGCTGAGGTGCAGGAGCACTTCCAGGGCTGCCTCCAGGCATGATGAGCTGGAGTTAAAGCTGTGCCTTCTGCTGAGCAGCTGATACCACCTCTGACCATGAACAGCTGGGCCTGATAGAACAAATAGAGCTTTCTTCCTTTCTTACTAAGAGCCAGAGTCTGATAAAATGGCTTCTTCATCCTGCTGGGACCAGTGAATACAGGGTTCATTTCCAGAAATTTCCCGCTTTATTTCCTTTGTACCTGCCAGCTACATGAGCCATAATGTCCTGCTGCTCAGCTTCCTTGAGAGAAGCCGGCATTTCTTTGGAAAAGGGCTCTTACTAACAGTTGGACTCACAAGTGGCTCATTGATGTCCCTCTAATTTCCCAGTTGTTTCACATCTACAGTTGCCTGTTAGGGATAGACCCTGATGCTCCTCTGATTTCTGTGGGATCCTCTTTGCCTAACACTTTCAGCAATGAGCTACAAGAGGCAAGTCAAGGTTCAAGGGAAGGACTTGACTTCATCCTGGATCATTTAATTTGAAAAGTTTTACACTTGGATTTTCAACAGTGAATTATCATTGGCCCAGACTTCAAATTCTCTCAGCACATTCATGTTTTCAGCATGAAAGTTTTTACACTCCAAAAGAGTATCTTTCACTGAATTTTAGTAAACAAAGAAATGGGGGAAGAGCCCTCCACTTCATGCTTTTGCTTCATGAAAATTCCATCTTGATCCAGAATAAAGTGGATTTATTTGGATACTCCTGAAAACTCCATGCCTTCTTTCTCCCTTCTGTAGGAGCGCTGTGGGGTAGGAAGGTCGGGAAGGACGGAGATGAGAGGTCTCTGCAGCCAGGTCATGGAACTTGAGGTTTATTGCAAAGGGCCTGGGTGCAGGGCCCTGCTTGGAGCTGCCAGCCACAGCTCGGAGCAGGCCCGAGAGAAGAGAGGAGCAGAGAGGATGAGAGGGTAAGAGAGTAAGAGGGTAAGAGCGTAAGGGAGTAAAAAGGTAAGAGAGCGAGGTTCCCGCTGCAATACAATAAATCTTCTTCTGTGTTGAATATTCTAATTCTCACTAACCAATCTAGTACAATATACAAATCCTATAGCATTTACATACGGCCTGTAAGAATCATTACACTACCATACTGTGTTACAATTTAAACCCTAAAAACTCCTCTTTGGACCCCTTCTGCTAAGCTAGTAGGGTCTGCTCTGACCCTTGGACCTGCCTGCAAGCAGCGGGTGTTGTTTCATCAAAAGGGGATTACCTTCAGCCGGCCACACCATTGTTTTCCAGTTGTTCAGTAACCAAGGCATCTCAAAGCTTGCTTTAATTTCAATCCTGCTTATCGTTTCTATATTCTCAGAATCTTTTGCCAGACAATCATACTTATAAGGCTTTCCTGTTTCATCTTCCCCAACACCCCTCAACACAAGGAATACCAACATTTTTTATGTCATGATATTTGTTGCCAATGTGTTTGTTTGAAGATCATGCATTCAGTAATGCAAGTTAGTTAAAACCATCTGATCTGGAATCCCTTCCCAACTTCAAAACCCACACACTTCATTTTTGACTCCAGCTGCAGCAGACCTAGACATCTCTTTCACCTGCTTTCTCTGTTGTAATTGACCAGTCCTTTCTCTCTTTGATTACTGATTTGGTCAAATAAAACTAAAATGCAATGATCCCTTGAAACATGGTGACCTAGTCAGCATATTTCCTATCTTCCCATTTATTAGGCAACAAGACTTAATTCTGACAGGTAATAAACACAGACCTTCAGCTTTAAGAGGCAGAGGACATGAATTCCATTCAAAGGGACTCATTAATATTTCGTTTCTCTTCAGAGTGACTCATGAACCGTTTCAAGTTTGGATAAGCAATTAATGCAGCAGTGACTAACAGACAAGGAAGAGATGCTTGTGAGCAAGCAAATAATGGCTTGCTTAGCCACACAGCAGGCTCTGCAGTTTTGAAAGAGAATTTCATTACATTTTGTGAGTTTTAAAGAAGCAAAAGGAGAACAAAAATCTTTCAATGTTTGGAAGTATCATATGTAGTTACGCAAGTGTTAATGTGAGAATCTACAGAGTATCCTGCTTAATGATGCATGTAGTTGTGCAGTTTTTTTATTTGTTCATGGGTATGTTTGTGTAAATAACCAGACATAAAGGAATTTTTCTAACACTTTGCAGGAATATTTAAATGGGATGTATATTCATGCTCTAAGCTCTGTGTGCTGTGGCAAGAGCACTAATGCCTATATAGCATGGTTTCCTTTTACAAAACTCTTTTTTCCTCCTCATTTCCAACTTGTTCCCTGCTCTCCTTGGGTCAGCAGAGCAGTGCCACTCTGCCTCCACCTGGAATCTGTCTGTCCCTTTCTTCTTCCTGTTCCAAAATCACCCTTAATCCCTGCCTCCCACAGCTCCGCTCACTGACAAATAAGTGCAGCACCAACCAGTTCATGGTCTCCACACCTGCGCATTATTTGCTGCCATTCTGCAGAACCCAGTGGAGATGTGTGGGCTGTGCTACCATTGGTGGATTTCTGTATTTTCACCTCTCCACAATTGTCATGGATTTAATGCTGCTTCTGCTCCTGAAGTCTCTCGATGTCCATTTATCTACTGCTATTGCTCAGGGTACCCGGTGCTTTTCAGCTGGAGCAGAATTGTTTCAGCAAACATCTGTGTGAATGCTCGTGCAGATACAGTGTAATAGGGGCTTAGGAGAGCTGCATCATACCAAACAGCATCAGTGGGCATTTTTAGGAGAATCTGAAGAAGAGGGGATGGAGTTCTTACACACTGGACAACAGCTCCAAGTGCCTGTTGTCACAGAGCACCCTGCAGATCATCCTGTGCTCCTTTGTGCTCGGCCTGAGGTGCCAGTGCTGCTCTCTGGGCTTGTGCAGAGCCAGGGAGATCCCCGTGGAGGGCACTCTACAGCCTCATGGATGCACAAGAACTTTAGGCCACATTTAAGCCTCACACACATGCAAAAAACCCAAACCAAACTAAAACACCACAACAAACAAAAAAAACCCCACGCAAACAAAAAACCCATGGAAATTTGTTTCCAGGTTATAATCAATTGTCTCGTGTCACCTCCATTCTGTTTTCCAAAGCAGTGTCAGTGTTCAGACAGAAGGACAAAGAAGGTTTTAGCAGGACTGACCAAGTTTTGGTAGGGATGGAGCCTGCTCTGCCCCATCAGAGCCTGCTGGCTCTGCCTTTCTGTCTGGATGGGTGGCACAGCCCCGGCCATGGCAGAGCAGCCTCCTGTGCCCCCGCAGTGGGGCTCAGCAGCACTTTAAGCCACTCTCACCCTGCACTGCCCAAGGGCTGCTCCGGCAGCGTCCTCAGCTCTCTCTTGCCCCTTTCCCTCCGTGCTGCCCTGGCAGCTGAAAGCCGAGCTGGCCCAGGGGGTGTCTGAGCTCTCAGCCACAGTTGGGTTCTGCTGCTCCAAGCCTGGAGCTGCCACGCTGGGGAAGCCAGAGCTGAGAGCTTCCCTGGAGTGCAGCAAGCAGAGGGCCTGACAGGAGGGGAAAGGGCCCTGAGGTCAGGCAAGAGATGAAGGAAAAGGGGAATGGGAAAGGAGAGAAAATTCACAGGGCTTGAGAGCTGAACCTTCCCTGCAAACTTTGCATACAAGTGTTGTCCTGGATTCCCAAAAGATCAGTGGTGTCTGAGTTTCTTATGAAATAAAAGAGATGAAAAAGAATATTGATTAGTTGTTCATCGGCTATTCGGAGCACTGATGATTTTGGGATCTGAAGAAAAATGGAATATCTGACCATGCTACTAAAAAAAGATACATATGCATATAAAAATGTGGGGATCAGAAAAACAACAAAAAAACAAAGATCAAACAAATTCTGGCATTTCCTCATCTTGAAAGTAAGGAATCTGTGCTACAGGTTTGCTAAAATTCTTGCAGGTACTTTTATATGTAATACAAGCATACAAAACTTCAGAATGGCATTTTCAAAAGCGCTGTGTCTTCACCATGTTCTAACAGTTTTCCAAACAGTTGGAGACAACAAAAAGATCAAAATTATGAAACTCTCAAGTCCTTTCATCTCAGTCTAATCCTGAAAGAAAATCTAAGTTATGTGTCTTCTGAAAAATAGGTATAATTCTATTCTATTAAGGAGACTTTTTTTGGTTTTTTTTAATCAGCTGTCCAACAGTGGAAAGAAAACAAGATCTTTCTTGTGGCCTAGAATGGTAGCAGAAAGAAGAATTTAATAGACTCTATTTAGAGCTTCATTTTTCTTACTGGTTATTTTTTCTGGAATTGCCGATCTAAAAACAGCCAGAATTGCTCTAATGGACTGATTTCTTCCAAGAGAGTAAGAAGGACAGGAAAATACAGGTCAGTCAGCCTTGCCTCCATCCCCTGACAGGTGATGGAGTGACTAATTCTGGAAACCATTCCAAACAAATGGAGAAGAAGTTGATTGGGAGTAATGGTTAACCTCCCTGATGCCCGTGATAGGGCAGCCAAACTGATGGATATGGGTGGGGCAATGGATGATGTCTACCCCAGCTTTACCCAAGCCTTTGAGACAGTCTCCTACAGCAGCCTTAAACACAAACTGCCAGAATGCCCAGCGAGGAAGGCTGAAAAATGGATGAGGACTGTCATCAGTGGCACAAAGTAGAGCTGGAGGCAAGTCACGGGTGCTGTGACCCCCAGGGGCTGGTGCTGGGGCAGATGCTCTTTAATGTCTTCATTCACAGCCGGGCTGGAGGAGCAGTTCACCCTCAGCGAGTCTGCAGACAATACAAAGCTGGCAGGAGCAGCTGATAGCCCAAATGTTTGTGCCATTCAGAGGGACCTCGGCAGGCTAAAGAACTGGCCTGAGGGGAATCTGCTGGAGTTCAAAGAAGGGAAATGAGAAGTCTCGGACCTGGGCAGGAATAAACCCAGGCATCAAGAGCTGCAGGAGGCTGACTGCGAGGGAAGCGGCTTTTTTATCTTCCTTGTCTTGCTGGTTCGGGTTGTAGCGCAAAGCCAAGGCAGAAGGATGAGTGCAGGCAGAGAAAGAGGGGGTTCGCAGCTGGCCCTGCCGAGCCGAGCCCGGCCAGCCCCGGAGCCGCCCCGGCCGCGCTGTGCCCGCAGCCCCGGCTCTGCCGCGCTCGTCCCCGCCAAGTCCGGCCCGCGCCGGGGCCGCGCTGGGCGCGCGCGGGCCCGAGCGCAGCGCCCCCCTCAGGCCGCGCGCCGCCGGCGCAGCCGCGGCCGTTGCGCTGCGGGCGTTGTGGCCACAGTCGGCGATGGACGCCATGGCGGAGCTGCCGCTGCCCGCCGGGCTCAGCGCCGGCACCTTCCCCGCCAAGCTGTGGCGCCTGGTGAACAGCCCCCGCGTCCGCTCCGTGCGCTGGGACAGCCGCGCCCAGGGGCTGCTCATCGACCGCTCCCTCTTGGAGCGAGAGCTGCTCAGCTCGGGCCACGCCCACAGGGGCCGTGGCCACGGGCTGGCCCCGGTGCCGCACACCTTCAGGGCCACGCAGTTCCGCAGCTTCGTGCGGCAGCTCTACCGCTACGGCTTCCGCAAGGTGCCGGGCTGGATCGGCTCGGCTGCGCCGGGCGATGCCGGGGCCTGGCTGCACTACTGCAACCCCTGCTTTCGCCGCGACCGCCCCGACCTCCTGCTCCGCATCAAGCGCCGGAGCGCGGCCAACAGGCAGCGGCCGGCGGCGGGCCGGGAGGGCCGCAGGCGCCCGCCCTGCGGCTCCCAGCAGCTGCCCGGGCCGCGGCCGCTGCCGCTCGGCCGGGAGGGGCCCCGCAGCCGCTTGCAGGAGCTCTGCGGGGAGCAGCTGCCTCCGGCCCAGCGGGAGCTGCTCGCGATCCAGCCCTGCAGCTTCCAGAAGTTCCACAGGGAGCAGCAGGCCCCAGCCTACGACCCCCAAGGTAGGAAAAAGTTGTAGCCTTGTTTTTCCAAAAGCTCGTGAAACATGACCGTTTGAAGTAGTTTTCCACAAGGCTCTGTCAATCTTGGCCAGAAGTTGTCAAGCCTACTAGGAAGGGCCACCTAGGAGGCCAAAAGATTCTCTACCTGCTTTTCCTGGGCGCTTCCCGTCATGTTGGATCCACAGCAGCACTAGAGCTCTGTGTCCCACAGCCACGTTGTGGAGCCTGACCAATGAGTTTGGATTCTTGCAGCCACCCCGGGCACTTCAGGGCCCAGCGCTGCCGCTGGCAGTGCAGCCTGTGCAGCATGGACGGCCTCCAGCTCAGCACAGAAGGCACCTGGGCAGGAGGAATGGCCACCAGAAGATCTGGGCCTTGCCGTAGAGAGGATGATTCGGGAGATCAGGAGGTCCCTGTCTGAAAGATCTCCCTCTGCTCAGGTAATTCCATTGGATGGGGATAAAAGGGGCTGGACTGAGAGCTTTTGAACCTTGTTACACGGCTGAGAAGCAAAGGCTTCTTTAATTGAACTTATTTCATTATTATTTAGTTACTGAATTGTTCTTGGTAAAGAAAGATTTCTGAAAGAGGGGATGAAGAAGAAATGAAGAAGAGGTTTTACTTGCTGGGAAAGAGGAGAAGAGTGTTTGGAGAAGTGGCACTGAAGGCCAAGTGTGCCGTGCAGGGAGGGGCATGCCAGAGGTGCCTCTGTTCCAGCCGCAGCAGATGTGGGCTGTGCCTCTTTTGGGTGGGAAGGCTAATAGTTCTGAATTAGACATTACGCCCTGGCTACTATCAAGAAGCAACATTCTCTCTGCAAAATGTGCTTTTCAATTCTTGAATGTTCTGAAATGGAAAATTAGGAAATAGCCAGCGATGCCTTTGTTATTGCTGCTGCAGATATGGAAATGGATTTTCTTTCAGCCTACCCAGCTGGCCTTCTACACTCTACTGCCACAGGCCAAGCTCACAGCTTGCTCTACAATTCTTAAGCACCAGGAACACGAAATGTTCCTTTCTCACTCACCTCAGGATCAGCACCTCTGAATACACGGATCATGTGATCTGCAGTGGGCAAGGGAAAATGAACAAGTGCTGTGAGAAAACTGCCTGGGCTGCTGAATCCCACAGAAGAGAAGAAGTCAACCCAAACAGAGAGTATTTTTCTTTATCAACATCCCTCCACATGACATAGTTCTTTCACACAGCCAGCAAGAGATCAGGACAATAATCTTGGTTGTGCCTACACTTGGGCCTTTTTAGCCAGTAAATGAATACAAACGTGATCAAGAAAATGCAAATTGTTCTTCAACACACAATGCTTCTGTTCTGTCCAACAGATAAAGCAGCTTTTGTTCTCTTGTCTTTCAGGTACTTTTTAAATAAAGAAGTTGCATGCACTAATTCCCATTAAGCTGCTGAAAACAGTCTCCCAGAAAAGCTTCCCCCAAATCCCCCTGAGCTGTGGCAGTTCTGTTGTGAAACAGCACAGCAGCAGCTCCAGGGCTCAGGAGCAGACACTCACTGCTTTGGAGTTTGCACTTCACTGCAAAGGGAATCACTATTTTAGCATTCAGTCAAGGGTCAAAATAGACAGTCAAATCCTTTCATTACAAAATTTAGAATAAAAGAAGCCTTCCCTCAGTTCTGGGGAGAACTACAAAGTCTTTAGAAGGCCTTCTGAGAAGGCCTCCCTGCCTGCATTTTGGAAGTTGTCCTGCTTGTCCCAGCAAACTGAGGAAATGACAGACTCTGCTGCCACAGACTCTCCCGTGGAGGGAACAGAAGCCCTGCAGGTTCCCTTGCAAATGCTGCCCCTGTGGCTACAGACACCCCCTTTTTAGCTGAATGCCTTGACAGGAGCTTTACCAAACCACTGGCATCCTAATGCTCTTTCTCTTTCAAAACCAACTCAGTCACTAAGAAAGAGCAGGAAGACATGCAAAAGCCAGGTTAGCTTACACCCCAACCTAAAGAGAGTTGAAACCTCTACTTACTTGCCAGGCTAGTGAAGAAATAGGCGGAATAAACAGTGCCATACACAGTGCAAACTGCAGCAGCCAGTTGCTCAATCATTGCAGCACTGTTGTTCACGTTTACTCCGACACCAGAAAAACCAAGACTCCTGTCAGTGTGCAGCTGCACACTGACCAAGGCCACAATCAGGAAGATGCTCCTGATCTCAGCAAGCCCTAGGGCTGCTCTGGCACTGAGGCCTTCCGTGCAACAAGGCAACCTTCTGATGTCACCACGACCATGTGGCAACCATGCCCTGATATCACAAAGCAAAGGATGACAAAGCAAAGCATCACAAAGCGTGTTAGTCTGTGAATTTATGCAAAGCAATAACCAACCTTCCCTACAGCAAACACAAAATGGCCTCGGAAGTTCTCCTCTGACACAAAGCAGCACAAACTCCCCCCATGGGCCAAAGCCTGTTGTTCAAGGGATCCAAGAGAAACTCCAAGAGTGCCCCAAGCACCTACAGCCTGTACCCCAACTGAGCCCTCAGATGGGAGCCAAGCAAAGGAAATCAGAGCAAGAAAATGGCCCAAAGCATTGTACAGAAGCAGGAGAGAAAGCACCATTGGCACAGCAGCTGAAGTAATTCCTAACAAATCTCCCCATCTATCTGCATGTTTATTGGATGTTCCCAGGGCTGCTCTGGATGTACATCTCTTCCTCTGCTCTGTCTTTCTTTCCCTTTGGAAGTAAACTGGCAGCATCTGCCCACCAGCAGCAGCTGCTCCAAGCTGGGAACGCGACTGGCGGTGCCGATTTCCAGAGGCTTCTGTGTCCCAGGGGAAGCCAAGGCAGGAGCGGGTTGAACGGTGCTGGCGCTGCTGCTGCTGCTCTGTGCCAGAGAGCCCCGGCTGGGCAGGGCACGGTGCCCAAGGCGCTGCGGGCTCCTTCTCCTGCCAGAGCTGGGCACACCTGGGAACAAGGCATGACAACCTGTGGGCAAACCAAGGGGTTTCTGGGGCTGCACTGCTCTGCACACACCCAGGTCACCTGCAGCACAGAACATTGGTCCCCTGAAAGGTAAACAAGATGGAAACAGCTGGAAAAGATTTCATTTCAGCCATTCTTTATGCTTCAATAGAAATGACCAAAATGAAAGTTACCAAGCAGGGCCTGATCCACACTGCCAGCTCAGTGTGAGAAAAGAGGCATTACTTTTTTTCAGTGCTGGATGCATGGGGAAGCACTTCCTGAAACATGCACACCCACGTGTTAGTATCCATGCAACTAAGACATTACTTTCATTACTTTTATTCATTACTTTGCTCAAACTCACAGTTTAAACATTCTCACAAAGTATTTGACATGTTTAAATCATTTCCCCAAAATTACTGACATTTAGAGTAGCAGTCTCTTGAGGGTCTCTGGTGCTCATGTGGTGAACATCCCATTCCTCAAATTCTCCTTCCCTGGTTAAGAGCCTTCTTCTCCTTGAAGGCATTGCAGCTACCTCCTCAGTAGGCGCACTGTCTGTATTCTCAAGGCTAAGATATCCACTTGCACACATTAACCACTGGTGTGAGGGAAGCTACGACTAAGCACTGCCTGTTCAAGCTTAACAAATTCACAATTTGTTGCAGGTCAACACTTCCCCAACATCTCTTGCTCCTTCTCTGGGAATCCAACACAAGCATTTTGTGCTCACTGAGTCCAAGGTCACCTCCAAGCCTCCTGTCACCCACCAGCCCTTCTCTCTTCACAAACAGCAGGTCCAGCAGTGCCTTCCCTCAGTGGCTCAGTCACCAGCTGTGTCAGAAGTTCTCTGTCACACACTCCAGGAACATCCTGCACTGTTTGCTCTGCGCTGCACTCTGTTGCCAGCAGACATCCCCACCCTGTTCCATACCCCTGGCAGAACCCTGCACCTGCTATCCACGGGCACCTGGGAAGGGGAGGCACTCACGGAAGAGATGCACCAGCTGCACTGGGCAGGAACCAAAAGCCTCTGGCGGCACAGATGCTGGCCTGTATCTGGCACAGCTCTGGCTGCCCCACTCCTCATGGGCTTTTGGCTGGAAATGCAATTGCGCTTTCTGCCTCATGTAGAAATACCAGGGCTGCACAAACAACGGCCAGCAGGCCACATCCCAGAGGCACTGCAGCATGGAGTTGAGAAGGAAGAAGACCCTTCCCCAATTCCTAACCATACCAAAACCACCATCATTGGGACTTTTAATCTTCTGAATGTAGAGTTTATTCGCAGGGTGACAAGGGAATCTTCCAATGGAGTTGAAGTTTGGTAGAGCTTTTATTCTGAGTCCTACTCAGACTGTGGATTTGAAAATTTATTTTAAAATAGTTTTTTAAAGGCTGTGCAGTCATATGCTTTTGTTCTAATACCAAAATGGCTAGATGAAATGTACTGGCATTTTAATTACATCCAAACTGATTAGTCTGTAAAAGCTTTCCTGCAGAAGAGCCACTAAACAAGAAATGAAAATCTGTGGACTGTTGACTTTGCAAATTTCTACTAAACTTATCAGACAATGAGGCATTTTTTAGTTAGATCATAGAGCAAATTAATTCCTATGGATAACTTGATTTGGACAAATCTGTTGATTTCAAATTAAAACTGCCAGCAAGTACTAAATGGAAATCTGAACACTCACTTCTACGAGGTCTGAATTATTAGATAGTCATTGTTCGCCATATGAACAAAAATTAACATTCTGGCTTTTTTTTTTCCACTTTCAGTCAGCTCTTCAACACTCTTTGTAACATCAGAAAGAGAGTTTGTAGCAATGTGAACCATGGGTTGGTGGAGCATTGCAGAAGGCTCCTATGTCAGCACTAAATGTTCACATTTACCATGGCATCACTTCTTGCCTTTAATTCCAAGCTACAGCTCAGTTCCTGCAGTATAGATTCACACTTGTAGTCTGTATTTGCAGCTGGTTCCTACTTCCCTGTCCAGAAAAAAATCATGCTTGGATCTCAAATCAAAAGAAAACGAGGAGAGGGTCAGGTTCTGGATAGGTATAGCAAGAACTAAGAGATTTTTTTGCAAATATGTTGAAAAGTTGTTTGTAGATACTGCAAAAATGGCAGATTAAAGACTTGCACTCTAACTTACAAGCTGAGGTTTGCCTGTTCTTTCTGGACTGGTTTCTTGAGGCCAGACACTGAACCTAATCAGTAAGAAAATCAAAACCACGGGAGTAGTTTGAAGAATATTGTAAATTATTCTGTCACGATGCTTTTTGCCTAAAAGTTGTGGCCATCATCCAATTGGAGTAATTAGAGGAGACAGAAGCCATCATACTGGGCCTGTGCACACAATTCCTTCCCAGGAGTAATCCATGAAGCAACGCTGACAAATCCACACCAGCAGCTGTCGCCACACAGTCAGGAAGCAGAGAATATGTATTTCTGCTACACTTGGACAGCTGAAGAGCTAATCTGCTGAGCTAATTTTAGTGACTGCTCACCACAGACGAGACCTTGTGGTCAGTCTCCAACAAGTCAGGGCAGTTAATATTCTGCCTAAATGAAGTAAGTCTAGCAATACATAGACCATGGAGCCTGAGGAAAGCCAGCAGCTGTGGGAGATTTAATCTGTTTCCCTATCTTCCTTTTTACTAATTTATTGCAGTCAATTATTTAAAGAATGGAAACTTCTGGCATACAATTGGCTGGAAGGTTGGTCAGTCTTCCATTCATGACTCCTCTGAAAGCATCACCCCAGTGTTTTTATCAGTAACTCTTCCATCATCGTGGCTCACACAGCATTTCCTGCAGCTCTTCCTGGAGTCAGGGAAAGGCACCAGGAGAAGGGGGAGAAAGTTGTGTGCAGAGACTGTGTCAGATAAAGAGACATTTGTTTCCTCTTCTTTGACTGAATGGCTGCAGGAACCTTGCTAGCACTGCTAGCGGGGTGGCCTTTTGCAGGGCTGGGCAGAGTTTGGGGCCCAGGATCCCTCCTCTTCCTGGCACACCAGGGTAAGCAGCCCCTGTCCCAGGCAGGAGCAGAGGTTCTGTGACTCTGCCCTGGGCACAGGGACCTGCCACTGCCATGAGCTCCTGCCGCGGGTCCCCTGGGGCAGGCGCTGCTCTGCAGTGATGATGGGCGAAGCAAAGGCAAAGCAAGGGCTGGGCTGCAGCTGCTGCTGCTGTGTGAGCCCTGCCGTGCGTGTAGGCGCTGCCAGAGCCGGGGCTGGGGCTGGGCTGGAGCTGCAGCTCTCTGTCCTTTTGCAGATTATTACACGTGTTGGCCAAAGAATGTCTCTCTTTCTGTTGATGTGCTGACCCATTGCCTGCAGTACATTTGTGATTATGACTCAAGGGGGGGAGTGGGATTTTTTGGATTTACCAATACCTTATTCTCAAGTGGCCTCACTTTTGTCTTCTGTAAAGTCACACATAGCAGTTTAGAGAAACATTTTATTCCATAATAAAAGGAAACATTGCAGGCTCAGAACCATCTTTAGAATCTTTAGGGTTCTGATGGACGCGCTATGGGAAAAGAGATGAATATTCTGGAACTGGTCATAGGGAGAATGTCTTTGTGTCCAAAGGTAATTTGCATCCTTGTGGACATTTACTTCCTCGGTGGAATAGAAACACTACTTGGTTGTCTGTCTCTTCCTGTCTTTTAGGTTGTTTTTTTTCCCTACCCTAACGATTTACAGATTTTTGCCACTGATCACAAATGTGATCCTGGAAATAGCCTGGGTGCATAAATGTTTGCCTGGATGACACACACGGGGCAGCAGCAGAGGGCTCCGAGAAGCAGCACCTTGTGATGGGTTGTGTGAGCGGCTGGCTGGGGGTGCTGAGGCTCCCAGGCAGAAATGTGTGCTTTGCCTGTGGGTTTGCAGCACACAGCCCTGGGCAGGGCTGGGAGCGAGCTCTGCCCTTGCTGGCAGCCGTGCTGGCAGCAAGGAGAGCCCCTGGCTTTGTGCTGGCTGATTTCTCACAGCTCTGGCATAAGGCAGGGTCAGAGCGTGGGGGCACGTCCCCTCACTTGGTGTCTTCTGGTTTTCTGTGTTCATGTTTTGTCTCCAAGGTCATTTTGTAAGAGCTTCAGTTTCACCTTGGCCCCCTGAATGCTGAGTTTAAAAGGCTTGTCATGTGAACCGTGGGAGCAGTGTTCCCTCCTCTGTGCTCCATGTCCTTTGGGAGTGGAGAAGGAGAGTTATTGTATCGCTGATATGATTCCAGCAAATTAGTGAGTGATCTTTGGGTTCCTTTCTTTCTGTTTTTCTGCTCAGTACAATGTTGGTGTTGCCCCTGATTCTTCAGGAGGGGAGCCTGAGAACAGAGCTGCAGCAGAGGAAGCTTCAGCTGGCACCGAGAGCTGCAGGAACAGTTGCCAGGAGCCCGAGGAGCCTGGTAAGGACAGAGGCCACACTGATGTAGAGAGCTGTGAGATGGCTGCTCTGAGCAGGGTTGGTGCTTCCCGGTGCCTTGAGTTCAAATCCTGCACTGGCACAACCTGCCTGAGCCCTGCCCTCCACGCTTCTCCAGAGGCTCTGACACTGAGTCCTCTGCTGGGGCAGGAGAGCAGGGAACAAACCTGACCTTGTGGGAGTTGTGTCACCAAGCCGGGTGTCCCAGTTTTGTGCTGAAGCTGGTGGATAAATTTGCTGCAGGGTGCCAGGGGAGGCCAGGCTGAGTGACTCTTGAAGGAGCAGAGGAAAAAAAGAGCAAAAAGTCAGGGTAGAAGTCCAAATCACTGACTAAATTTAATACCAGTCTGCTGGTGTTGGTCCTGACCTACAAGAAAAAAAAGGAGCTGAGCGTCAGAGGCCAACCAATTGAAAAATCACTGTAACTCCAGTAACAAAAGGAAAAGCTTGAATGAGCCCTGATTGGGGAGGCCTAAGAGGAGAGAGGGAGCACTTTGGATCCATTCCTTAGCCAAGCTGGTGCAGCCTGCAGGCCTCGTAGGGAGCTCTGTCCCTCGCAGCCCTTCCTGCCAGGAGCTGATGGTCGAGTTGCAGCAGCTGCTGCTCACTGCAGAGGGCAGTTTGTAGATGGCAGCTAATGGAGCTGGTTCATGACTCAGCTCCCAGCACCTTCAGCTTCAGCCATTTCAGTGAGGACTGAGGTCTCTCTCTCAGCTCAGACAAAGAACAAGGCTGGGCTTCTCTGTGGCAGCTGGGACTGTCTGTGTTCCAAGCTCTCCTGGGTGCCCTTTGCACTGCGGGGCTGAGACTTTATCAAGATTCTTCAATGTTTTGAAACACACTTTTGAACACTTGGAATGGTCCCTGTTCTTTTAAGGGCAGATTGCTTCAAATTGCCAAGGGAGAGTCTGCCTTTCAGGCCATCTTTGACAGCCCCTGGTAGAAGGAGAAGTGCTGCCCAAGGGAAAGGTGCACAAGGGCCAATATTGACTGAGCATTCCCGTTGCTTCCCAGATGCCATCTGACCAACATCTCCAGGAGGGCTGCCCTGCATGGCAGGAAGAGACAGGGGAGAGCCTGTGACCATCGGGCAGGTAGAACTCCTCTGTTTGTAAATATGTTTGTAGATTTCTGTGGTTCTATTTAGTAATGGTTATAGTTCCATTTATAGATGATAGTGGTCTATTTATATGGGCATATATTGATAGATCTGTATAGTTAAGCGGGGATATGTATACAGTTAGAGATGTGATATAATTATATTTTATTATATATTTACATTTATAGATATTCAGAGTTAGATTTTTATATGTGTAGAGTAAAAAATATGTATATATGTATGAAGTTACGTTTATAAATGTGTATAGTTATTTAGTAAGAAGAATAGGAGTGTTTAGATGGAGAGATTAATGGATAGATTGCTGTTTGTGTAGGCCTAGGCTGCATTTTTAGCTCTTTCCCCCCTCAGCTGCCTTTTTCACCTCTTGCTTTTCCCCCGGTGCCCCCTGTGTCCCCTGTCCCTGTGCTGGGTCCGAGCTGGCGGCCGGGCCGGGCGGAGCAGCACTTCCAGCCCTGGCTGTCCCTGGAGCGGTGGGAGCTGCCGCTGGCCCCAGGCACTGTCCCCTGAGGAGCTGCTGAAGGACGGTGAGACAGAGGGGGCTCAGGGGGCTGAGGGGGCCGTGGCGCTGAAGGGACGGTGACCCTGAGCTGCTGCTGGGGCTGAGGGCTGTGGGGCAGCCGAGGGCCATGGTGGCACTGAGGTGACAGGGAAGTGGCACAGGCTGAGGGGCTGGCGGGTCTAATGGGGCAGGACGGCTCAGAAGGGACTGAGGGGGCTGAGAGGACTGTGAGGGGCTGAAGAAACTGAAGGGGGCTGGGGCTTCACCGAGAGCATGGCGGGGCTGAGGGGATGGAGGGGCCAGCAGGGAGCACAGAGGGCTCCGGGACTGCAGCTCTGCCAGGCCTTGGAAGCAATTCCAGAGCCTCCACTTTTGCCACAGCTGCCATGAAGACCTTGAGGGCAGCCGGAGACTGACAGGAGGCAGCAGGGAGGAGCTGAAGGCCAGCAGCAAGAGCAGTGAACGGGGACCTGCTGCTGCCAGCCTGGAGAGAGCCCAGGTGAGGCCACAGGCCCGGGGAGGCAGGCTGGGGCTGAGGGTGCCGTGGGCTGTGGCCGTGGGCGCTGCCCGGCGGGGCAGGAGCGGGCCCTGCCCGTGCTGGGGCTGCTCAGCGCAGCTGCCCCGGCTGGCACAGGGGCTGTCCTTGGGCAAGGCAGCTGTGCCGGCAGGGCCCGGGAGCTGTGCCGGCTCTGCCGGGCTGCCGGGGCTGCGGGACAGTCCCGCCGCGGCTGCGCTCACCACAGCCTGGCCCGCTCGGCTGCTTTCTCTTTGCGACCCTCCTGGGGAGGCTCTGACATTTCCTCTTCCCTGATGGAAGTGCAGCTGCTGCCAAGGGAAACGTCCCCAGACTCACTCAGTGTTCCCTTTGCTTGCCAGATGTCCCATCTGCTGTCCCTGTCCAGGAGAGCTGCTCTGCACGGGAGGAGGAGCCCGAGCGAGAGGCTTTGAAGATGGGGCAGCTGGGATCCCTCTGCTTTGAATTTCGTGTAGACATGTCTAGAATTGGATTATCCATTTGGATAGACATGCCTATCCATCTCTAGACATGTCTGTTATGTAGAAATGTCTAGAGATGGATTATCATTTGGATATGCACATTTGCTATTTGTATAGGACTGTTTCTGTATGTGTGGTGTTCAGGGATGTACGCTGTGTATATATGTACGTGTATATATACATACTTGTTTGTAATTACATCTATGTGTATATTTCTGTCTAAGTATACATGGATGTTGTTATATTGGTGTTTAGTTCTGTTTCTTATATATACAGTTGTGTTGCTATTTATTCGTTTGTAGTTATATGTAATAAATTAAGTTGTTAAATGCCTAATTGATCTTTGTGTAGAGTGAGTTGTTGTGGAGGTTGGCAATAAATTTAGTTTTGTTAACTGAAGTTAGTATTTGTATATTTTTACACAGACTGGTTGTAATAATCTAATAAATTCCTGGTTTTCACCTAAATTGAGATTTGTATAGTTCTATATTGTCAGCGTGGGTGTAGCAATTTGTAATAAATGACATTTTTCAGCTGAAATTGATTCTTGTGTATTTGTGGATCAGCAGTGCTGGTGTAGCAATCTGCAAGAAATGCCATTTGTCAGCTGCAATGGGTGTTCTGTGATTTGTGCTAAATTGGAGTATTTTATTGAATAGTAAAAGAGGCAAAGAGAAAGAGAAAAGAAAGGAGGAGAAAGAAGTGTGCATGGGTGGGGGGGGACAGAGAGAGGTGGCAGGGGTTATGTGTGACAGCTTTATCACCCATCCAAGGGTCCCAGCCATGTCTCGCTGCTCTCCTCCATCTGGTCTCCTTGGTGGTGAGGGTCCCACCCCACACTGCCACACAATCCTGAGTGAGGGATTCCCTGGATTAATACACGCTTTGGGCAGGTGGGAATGCCCAGCTGCCTCCCTTGTGGGGGGCCACTTGGACACTGTCCCTTGCTGCACTGAGGGTCTGTGGCATGGTGCTGCAGTGCTCTGGTGCAGGGTCTGGGCACCGCTTTGGGGGGCCCTTTGATGGGGCACATCACCCCCTCTGTTGTGGACAAGCTTTGCCCCGGTGAAGGGCCCCACAGCTGGGCTGCTCTGCCCAGCAGAGGATGGGCGGCCACTGCCTCTCACCAGAGGCTTTCCAACACTCACCCAAGCCTCTCTGCCCCCAGCTTTGGTGCCAGGCTCTGTGTGAACCTGGCAGCTGATAGCCCTGGGGCTGTCATCTCCACCCTGAAGGCATTGGCTTGTGCTTCCTGAATGCCCCTGAGCTGTTACTTACTTTATCTCCTCTTCATCAGAGAACCCTGTAGGGCCTCTCAGAGCCCCATTCAGGGTGTGGTGGTCATCTCTGCAGCTTTTGTAACACAGCTCTGCTGTAGTAGGCAAAAGTCTTTCATGAAACTGTTTAAACCATAAACTATTGTATTTCAGTCTCTGACACCGGGGAGGACAAATCCACCCCCCATCCCACAGGCAGCTCTTTAGGAAGTGCTCCAAGTGTCCCCCTGAAGCTCATCCCAGAGAGCAGAAGCCAGCAGGGATCCTGAGCCAGCTCCGCTGCCTCTGGCAGCACTTTGGCAAATGAGCTGCAGCAAGGGGGAGGCAGCAGTGACTGTGACTGCTGCAGGCTGGGCATGAAGGAAGGGCCATGGACACAAGTGCTGAGATGCCCCAAAATCCAGGACAACTGGGAAGCAAGAAGGTCTCCCAAGCGCTAATACGATGGAAGCCCTTTGTGTGAAGTTCCCTGAAGGAACTGCCAGGGGACTTGCTGCTAGGATCAGCAGTAGCAGAAGGCAGCAGGATCTGCTCCTTTTCCTGGTTCTGTTTCAGGACACAGGCTGGGATGGCCCCTGCTCCCACAAAGCCCTTGCCCATGGAGGCTGCAGGGCAAAAGCAATCCCATTGCAAAGAGAGGCTTTGCAGTTGAAGTCCACTTGTGTTTAGGCAAGGGAGTTTAGGCAATGGATGACTCCCGTGCCAAAGCACGGGTAGGTAGCCAGGGCTCTGAGAGGCAGAGCCTTTGGAGGGAAAGAGAGATCAGGCACTCACATGCCTGAAACTCCTTCAGCTTTCTTCTTTAACTAAGAAAGCTGAAGGGAGGCAAATGCAGTCCTTTGAAAAAATATTGTGTCTAACAAGTCCTGAGGGAAAAAATGTAGGTAACAACATGGCCTTGTTTTCCCAGCCTGTGTCTTCTGCAGAGGGGACAATGGGATGCACAGCTTTCAGGAACACAAGGCATTGCATGGAACTGTGCATGTGCTCAGCAACTCAACCCTACTGGTGCACATTGTAAGGACACAAACAGCAATTGGATCTATGTATCCACCCATTACCAAAGTGTTGTTAGCAGTAGGATGGAGGTATCCGCTCCCTGGGGAAACCTTTCAGCATTCAGACTCTGGACAAGGCCACATCTGGCCCTGCCTGGGGGTGCTGGCTCCAAGCCAGCTCCCTTGGTTCCTAGGCAGGCTCAGGGAGAAAACCAAGAGGAGAATGAAACCAGCTGTCCCCCAGCAGAAGCTCTGGCACATTGCTCGTCCAGCACCATCAGAGCCGGGCTACTCTCACAGCGCACTCGGAAGCCTCGTGGCCGGCAAAGGTGGAGGCACCGCAGGATTTCCCGGTTCCCGGCCGTGGCTCTGCAGGGCTTGGCTGGGACAGCTTCCCCCAGCTGATGTGCAGCTCTGGATGAAGGGGAAACCATTGGGGTACCTGGTGATGTATCTTCCTTAATCACCAGAGGCACCCTCTTGTAATAATGCTGAGGTGCATTGCTTAGCTTATCCTTTCCTGACTTTTTTTTGCACTTTTGCATTACAGTAAATTACACTGTTCCTTCAGCTGGTGTCTGTGTCTGCATCTCTGACCCTCCCCACTATCAAAACAAACACACAGCCAGACCTGCCTCTCTGCCAGCCCATGTCTTGGCAAACACCCCTGGTGGCCATCTCCACAAATGAAATTCCCACTTTGCAACTTCCTTGTCTGCAGGCAGGTGAGAAAAGGAGCCACTCCCAGCTCTGGACACCTCCGGAAACCAGCTGCTTTCAGCAGTCACAGCCCTGAAATATCAACCTCCTTCCTTAATGTGCCCACAGGGAGCTCCCACCAAGAGGCCTTTTGTCCAAGGATACCCAGAGAAGAGCTTGAGAAGGGAGCAGTTTGAAACACAACTGCTTCAGAGTTTAAAGCTGCCTTTATCAAATGAGCACACACCAACCTGTCCCAAAGGGAAAGCAGGCAGGAAAGAGAAGCTCCTCTCCCACAGCAGCAAACTCTGTGCTTCCTTCTGTTCCAGCTGCAGAGTGGAGGCCATGGGCTACACCTCACTTTGGGAAGGAGCCCTGGGAATTGGCCTGATCTGGGAGGGCAGCAAAAGGAATTCCCCAGAAAGTAGGAAAAGATTCTCTGGAAGCATTAGATGATGACAATATTTCTAGAGGAAAGCAAAAACAAAAAAAAAAAAAAAAGAAAAAAAAAAAGAGAGTAATTGAAGTAATTCAAAAAGTTCCCAGACGGAAATTTGTACAACTCCAAAGTCTCTGTGGTGTGTCAGGATGCTCAGGAATGCAGAGCATTTTGAGCAGACACTGGATAGAAGCAAGCTGCACAACAAACCTGCATACGTGTCTTATAGCAGAAACATGCTGCCCTTGGGCAAGCAATATAAAGAAGTTTGCCAAGATGTACCCCAGGAAAAGAGATGTGAAGCAGGATGTTCTAAGGATGTGAAGAGAAGATATGGGGCAGAATGTTCTGCTGACACTTTTGCCAATCTATGCTACCTGACCAAAGATATGTTAGCTCTTTGTCCTATACATAACACTTTGTAACCAGTTATTTGTATTCTCGAGTTGCTGAACCCTGCATTACCATAGAAATGTACCCTGAGCTTTGCAATAAACTGAGCATTGATCATTACCTCCATGAAGATTGATCTCTGGCTCCAGAGGGCTCCTTTCTCTATTACTCCTCTCCTTTTCCCCCTCTCTCTCCCGTATACCTTTTTTCTCTATCTGGCATCCGTATACTTTCTTTCTTTACAGGAATGAACCTGCAAGGCTTGGATAAACACCACTGGTGTCCGTCCCCCAGAGCACAAGCAGCTCCCCAACAAGACTTCAAGACTAAGGGACAAAGCTTCCCCCTTCAGCTCTCCACAGCAGCTCTAGGGAGTCTCTCTCCACTGCAACATCTCCTTTGTCAGTCTACAGTGACAAGAGTTGGCTGCAGAAGGCATTTACATGGGAACTCTCCCCAGATCGGGGGAAGAAAAAGAAGAGGTGATTCCTGTGGAAATAAAAAGGCAGTGATGTTTGGGAAGACACCAGTGTGAGTTTGCTACAGCTCTAGGCCAAAAATCCCTTGAAGAAAGCAACATCCATCCATGGGGCAGCACTTTGGCTTTAATATCAATGCTGACAAAATTGCTGCCCCTTCCTGCTGCTGTAGCTGACTCCAATTCACGAGAAATGTGCCACCTCTGCCAAAGACAGGCAGACCTAGTGAGATAAAACCAGCTAGTCTGAGGAAAAGGTGTCGCGATCCGTTCCAGTGAATGGGTGTCGCGGTGATTTTAAGGTGCAAAATAACCAACAAAGGTACAGACGATTTGCAGGAAAAATCAACAAATACAGTTTTATTGAATACAGAAAAGCTTTGGTGAGGGGAACTGGAGAAAAAGGGAGAAGATAAGGAAAAGAGGGAGGAAAGAGGGATATGGGTATAGCTACCGGAGCGTGGTGTTGCTTCTATTCTTTGAGGTCCAGCCGTCGAACGCTCACCAGGCCACGTCCGGGGAGATCTCAAAGGTACGGCTGAATTGGAGCCCAGTTATACTGTCTTTCGTTGGGGGAAGGGAGGTGGTTTCACAACCAAAACAATGGTCTTCAGCGGGGGAAAGTACAGAACAGGGGGGTACACAGAGTCCAAGCTAAGCAACCGGCGAGAACCATTGTTTTCATGGCTCAGCGCTCGCACCCGCGCTTATTCTGGGCAGCCTTCCCCCCCCACTGCACACCTGCCCCGAGCTGGGGGAGCTTCAGTCCCAGTCTCTGGAAGAAGGTACAAGGGGGTTTCTTGCACAGGGGCTTCTTGTCTTGATCCCTTGATGAAGAGGCCCCATCTCTGCTTGTCTGTCACGATGGTTGAAGGTGGGCGAGAGGGGTCTTCTCCTGGAAGAGGGGCCACCCCCACAACTCAAACCAGCCAGGTCAAGAGGTGGGGAGAAAGTCCAGGTCCATTGTTCAGAAAGGGCAGAATGTCCCGTCAAGTTCAGCGTGGCGTATCACATAACTCCCCCCCTGCACTGGCTTTCGGTGGTCATGGCAATCGTGAGGCAAAAATGCAGGATATTTCGGACAGACTCTCACACGACCCCGTGACTCACGATTGTCTTGAGGGATTTTCATCAGCAGAACTCTGGAGTGTCGTTGATGAGTCTTCAGAACTTGTTGTACGTTGGTAGCATAACCTGGAAAAAATAGAAGCGACAGAAAAGAGGAGGGAAAAAAGAAAGAGAGAAGGAAAAGAAAGAATAAGAGAAGGAGGGGAGAAAGGGAAGCAATAAACAAACATAATTAGTATTGATTATCATAACAATTTTCGCAAATGATTGATTAATATTCTTTTAAACCAATTTCAAAAAATGGTTAATTAATTAAAACAGTATCATTTGTATAACAATTTCAAAAAATGGTTGAAACAAATCACAGATAATCAAAACAAGAACAACAAACAAATCATAATATAAGTATTAATTCTAAAAATTATTTTCTAAACAATTCACTAAAGATCAAAAATAATCTTCCCAAAATCATACTTGGGAATCAAAATTGCTCTAAAGCACATATGCTTAATTCATAATTGTTTTGTGTCAAATGTTTTGGGGATGTCTACAGTGTAGAGGACATCGGCTAGGCTGTGTGCATTGATTATAGACGTCAATCTCCTTAGCTTTTTCATCATGTTCCAATTCATAACGAATAGGGCTGCTGACAAGATAAAACCAAGTGCAATTAGAATCAAAAGGATGACAATGGGATGACACACACTGTTCAGGACACCTGTGGCAGTAGGTGACCACCCATAGAGGGTGTCCCACCGCCTGTGCTCGGCATCTTGCTTTACCCTCTCCATGACCCGGTGCATTTGTCTCACGTTATGCTGAACAGTCACCAGGGTCTTCTGTCCGCTTTCCTTCATTTTCTCGAGGATCTCAACCAGGTCCTGATGCAGCAGCAGTTGTCTCACCAGGGTGAGGTCCATCCCAATAGGAGTAGGCATCAGTTTGTGAATCAGTGTGTAGCTGGATTGCAATAGGTAGTGAGAAGTAACTGGAGCTTCATAAGAGAAATCACATCCTGAAATCTTAGTAAAGTTACAAGCACAGAAGTTTGAGTGATTCTTTGTATCTACTACAACATCTTCTACAAGCACAGAATCACAGATAGTTCTAAAGCATGCACATCCATTGCCTATGTATATAAGAACTGTTTCAGAAGCCTCATTAGGACGAATCTCAAAATGACAGATGTTTTGCTCTGTGTCTACACAGATATCCTGAGCTATGATTGCATTGCTTTCACAGATGAACCCTTGTTGTTCTCGGACAATACAAGATTCCAGATTAACAGTCTGCCATTTGTCATTAAACTGGCGGGCCCATCCTCTATGTTCAGAAAGATAGAGAATAGCTCCGTCATGGTTTAATCCTAATGCAGTAACAGGGAAAACCGAATGTACAGAAGCATTGCGTATGGTTAAAACAAAAGCAGTGGCTGTGTTTGAAACAGGGTCATAGGTAAAGTTCACCAGGTTCCACCAGGATTGGAATTCTCTTTCAAAGTCAGTGGAACTATCCCAAATTATTTTCCGAATTTCTGTGGGGAAAGTGCCTTCCTTGCCTTCTCTTATAATTGAGGCAGAAACTGACTGCATCCACAATTGTGCCTGGATACAGCTGAGAGCTGAAGAAACATTGTTTTGTGTAGCACCGAGTGCATCAATTATCAATTTGCGATAATTTACATTTACCTTCTCCCAGTTTGGTAATATGTTTGATAGCAGCCACTGGTGTGTTCACAAAAGCCAATAAAAATGACTGCAGTGGTTGCTATAATTTGATCAAATCTCTTAATTGTGGCAGCCAATTTATTCAAGTTCAGTTAATTTACATGTTATGTGTAATATCATCACCTGGTGTTACCATAAAGGGAAGGGAAAACATTATTTCTGTTGTCCATCTCTAGTGTTATCTTGGTTTATCAGGTCTTCGTGTCCCTTGGAGTTCTTCTGTAAAAGTAAACACAACAGACTCTGCCACGAAGAGGCAGAAAAAGTTAGAATGATGGAATTGCCAGAGAGGTTTTGAACACCAGTGGTACTTCCCCTACAGCAGCAGGGGTCCACCGAAAACAGGTTGTCCAGGGAAATGTGCTGGGTTCTTGAAATCATCTGGTCTCTGTAGTGAAGGAATTATGCTTGGAGCTGTCGGGCAAAAAGCAGTGATTTTGGAACACTCATTTTCCCCCCATCGATAGTAAGAGGTGTGAGAAGTCCATCTAAACTTTTCACCTTCTGCCCAATCCTGCACACCTTTGACAGTAAAGTGAGAAATATTATCAGATGGAATTTTCTGTGGTTTTAGGAAAATTCCAAACCATCCTTGCATTGCTTTAACAGTATTATCTCCTGTAGCTCTTTTAAAAGCATCAGCCAGGAACAACCCAAATATAAACATAGCATAGGACTCGGTGTAAGTACAAACAAGAAAATAATTTTGTCCCTCACTTTGGAAAATACTCCAAACAGTTAACAGTTCCTCAACCTGAACATTGTCTTCTCCCTCTCTGTTAGCAGAAGCAGGGGAGAGAGGAGGGGTTGCTTTAGTCACAGAGGCAGGTTTACTTTGGCTGCTACCCAAGCTCCCAGTTTCTTGGATTGCCCAGTTCTCCTCCACCTCCCTGGGAGCCAAGCCAACCACAAACACCCCCCTTCCCAGGCAGTGTACCTTTTCTCAGTATCTTTGAAACCACAGGAATAAAAACCAACAGGCTTTGTCACACCCTCAGGACCCCACTGCCAAATGTGTACTGAAGGCCGCGAGGAGGCAAATCCCCACTGCGCCTGAAAGGGATCTGTAGGATGGAGAGAGTCCTGTGCTTGGTGTGCTGTCACTTCAAAAATCAGCAATTGCAATGTTTCCTTCTGAGAAGAAGTCCAATCCCATTCATTTTATTCTTTTTCTCAGCAAGTCATAAAGGGGAACAAAAGGGTCATTCTGGTGACTAAGAAGTTTATCTGGTCTTTCTATAGGAGACATAGCTACTATGGTTTTCTGAAGGAGAATTGCTGTAGGTTTAAGTGTTCTTGGAAGCTCTTGAATTAAAGAGGTCATAATGTCAGGCTTTACAGGTGATTTCATTGGTGACTCAAAACCAGGAATTAATTTCTTTTCATGGATCATTTGCAGGCAGCCGGCTTTGTGAATGATTTCCTGGAGCTGGTCGGGGGTACCGACCAAAGGGTCTCTCCTTTCCAAGGGGTTAAGCCCCTCTGCCCAATGAGCTGTGTGCAGAGTTAGGGACCAAGGGATGTGTCTGTCTGCTGTTGTTAAGAACACCCCATGTCCCAGCACCCACCGGCTTCTTGTTCTGACAAAAGAATCTGATCTCCCCCAGTGAGAGACACTTGGCATATGTGTTCTGTTTCAGGTTTTTGGGGGAGAAGCCCGTACTGCATTGCAAGTTTTGTTAATTCAGTAGCAGTGTACGGGATTTCTTTAGTGGTTTTGTGCGGGTCAAGATCTTCATTATTGATATGGTTACATCCTGTTTTCCTTAGAAGTTTCATGTTATTACAACAGTGTTCCCCACAATTTTTCATTAGAGTTAGTTCTTTTTGAGGGCAATTTTGATTAATGGGAGGAGTTTCCTTCTCCTCTGTTTCTTTTCAGGAATCTGCATTATGTAAATTTTTAACATGTTCCTCTCTCAAGGCAGCCCGTAACAAATTATTTACATTTCTTTCTTCATCCAATTGTTTTTGTAAAACTTCAACTAGGTTTGGAGGGAGTCTATTATAGCATTTTCCTCACTTTTCCGCTTAAAGCAAGTTTCTATGGCTGCTGTGAGGCAGGCTCCCAAAACTGAGCAGAGGATGGTTTTATTTTTTGTGCCCAGTTTAAATTTTGTTTCATGTTGCAAAGAACATATTCTATCAATAACATTTTCCAAGTGAAACCAATTGAAGTTTGCCCTCAAAATCCTCCCACTCATGCTGTAAAGAATGTGGATTTGGAGTTGGAATGTGACCCTGAAATAGAAGCAGCTCAGAAACGAAAGCAGAAAAAAGTTATTCCCGAAGCTATTGTAGAAGGGACTTTTCTCTCCAATGATGTAGAAGCTTTTCCTCTGGTAACTAATGCTGCAAGTAGAGTTTGAGAACCTTTTGATTGGAAGATTTTAGAAAAGTTGAGAGCTGCCATTTCACAATTTGGTTGAAACTCCCAACTTGCACAGTCACTTCTGCAGTATATTTTTCCATCTAACACATTAATTCCAGCTGATGTGCATACCCTAATAAGACTTAGAATGCCACCCCATCAGCAGGTGATGTTTCATAAAAGCTGGGAGGAAAAGTGTGCTCAAGAAGCAGCAAGACCTAGAGTGCAGGGTGATCCTCTGTATAGTTTACCAGCACAACAGTTACTTGGCAAGGGGCCCTGGGCTACTGCCACTGCCCAGGCTGAGAGCATTGATCAAGGCTTACAGATGAGCCAACAACTAGCATGTAATGCTATCCTTGCACTTCCAGATAAGTTACACACCATGTCTTTTACACAAATTCACCAAAGAAAGAATGAAGACTTTGATAAATATGTAGACAAATTGCATGAAGCTATCTATAATTATCCTGATTTATATTCAGACACAAAGATACAATTGTACGGACTTTGGGATCATTACTCCATTCCAAATGGCTTTCCCTTCAGTCAAAGAGCCTTCCATTTCTTCCAAAAATTGCCTGCTGACACTCTTCTGCTCCCTTCCAATTCAGTTCACTACTCCAGCATAACCCTTGAAGCACGGACAGACGACTCTTCAACGAATTATAGTAGAAAAGAAGGGTATTTATTGCAGTGCTGGACACATGTGAACTAGTTTCCAAAGAGACGTGCAAGGAGTTGCAGACTCCTGCTCTCTATTTCTGCAGAAAAGCTTTTATATTAGGTTCCTAAGGACCCATAATACATAATTATTACCTGCCTGCTTCATACTTTTATCAGCTGAATATCTATTACAGCTGCACAATTGTACTCCCTTAACTGGGTTGGTGGGATTTTGAAATGAGGGAGTGGTTGTATGGGAGGAAGAAAGCCATCTTCCTCATGGTGAACTCTTCTCCCATGGCCAGTTGGCAAGACCTTTTGACCTGCTGGTCATGGTCCAAGCCTCTCCTAACTGTTCCATTATTCTTAAGGCAAGGTATTTCTATGGTCTCTGCTTCTTCACAATTGCTTCCTCTATCCCTGTCACTCCTAGCTTTATGCTCCTAATATATTTGGTACTCTTTAACTAAGGTACGTGATTTCTGCTAGCTGTATTACTAACTTAGCTTCGTAGCCCATTTTAAAATCTTAACTAAAATATGCAATCTTCCTCTATCCCAATTCTATTCCCAGCTGGCCCCTGGACTCATCTGCACTTTTCAATTATCCTAATGACATTTTCAGCTAACCCCTTGACTCACCTCAGGCACATCCCCGACTCCCTCTCTCCCAGCAGCTCAGAGCTGCATTGCACAGCGCTTGCTGTGCGCCAGAGAGCACAAAGCAGGCTGGCCTGGTGGGCCTGAATATTTCTGCCAAACACTCAGCACCTCACACCTTTGCTCTGGCTCAGTGCAGAAGTGCAGGATTGCAGGCGCTTCCTCCCAGAGCTGCGTGAGGCGCTGGCTCCTGCAGATGTGCCCTGCCAAGCTGTCCCTGCCTCACGCTGGCCTCGCTGCCCCTGGCAGAAGTGCCGGGCCTGAAGGAGGCTGCCCTGTGCTCCAGCCTGCCCAGCAGCCCGGCTCCCTGCCCCGCTGCCCAGAGCGCTGCACACACTGCTGACCTTTGCCAGGAGTTACAGGGCAGCCGGCAGAAGAGGAGCAATCCTCAGCCAGCCCAGCGGCCCTCGGCTGCCCTTGGCCTTTCTCTGCTCCTGGGCACACTCCAGACGGCCAATGCCTCCAGGCTGGGCTGTGCCCAGCACGGCTGCGCTTCCCCTCGGGAGCAGCCAGCTGCCCCCTGGGCTCTGAGAGCGGAGGATTCGCCCGCTCCCAGCAAGAGGCAGCCAGGGCCCGGCTGCTGCCTCTGGCAGCTCCAAGGGCCTCCTTCCAGCCTGCCTCTGCCGGGGCTCAGCCTGCTCCGGCCTCTGCCGGGGCTCTGCTGGGGCTCCAGCCCGGCCAAGGCCGGGCCCGCTCTCACCTCACAGGCGCTGACAGCTCTGCACCACAGGAGACCTTCCCGAGCACCCTCTCTGATCTTTCTGCTTTCTCACTTGAGCAAGGCTCTCCTCCAGCCAAAGACATTGCACCTAGGCATCCAAATCCAAGTGGCAGGAACCCCAATGCTCTCCAGTCACAGCTCAATGCCTGCATCTGCACAGGATGTTTGGGCTGCCCCATTCTTCCTTTGGTTTTGCCTGCAAATGCCATTGCCCTTTCTGCCTCAAATAGAAGTACCAAAGCTGGCCAAAAACAGAGCAGTGGGCCATATTCCAAAGGCAGTGTGGTCTGGAGAGGATGAATGAAGATCCTTCCCCACTTTTACACCATGCCAAAGACAGTGTGTCACTTTCCACCTTTAGGAAACAACAGACAATTCAGAAGGAATTCTCGAGCTTATTCACAGAGTGAGAAGGAAGGGAATCTTCCAGGCGAGTTGTGGTTTCAGAAACTTTATTCATTTCCAATCCTACTCTGCAGTCCTATTAGACAATCCTACTCTAACCCTAACCCTAACCTTAACCCTAATGCTATTGCTAATGCTAATCCTAATGCTAATCCTAATCCTAATCCTAATGCTAATCCTAATCCTAGTCCTAACCTACAATCCTACTCTAAACGGGTTGAGGAATAAATGGTCCTGATGTGATTGTCACATTCTTGTCTCCTTCCTCTTCTTCACTGAAACAATCAGTGGCACCAGGCTGGACGCAGGCTCAGCAAATCTTACAAATGGATGCTGCCCAAAGGGAAAAAAAACCAAATCAACAAAAAGCAATGAACCATGACTTTCCAAGCTCAGTGCTTCACAGGATTGCTCTGGCTCCTAGAAGGATGCAGGAAGAGGACCAATGGGACCATCTGCACCTCCATTTTTATGTGCAGGACCTTGCCATCAGAGGCAAACCTGGCCCAGAATCCCACTCATCCATTTATACAGGTGTCTTCATCTTGCTGAGATTTTTGCCCTGCCAGTGCTCTAGAAATGGTGCTTTCTGTCCTTGGAGTTTCTTCTTTTCAGGAAACTCCAATGACTCACATAGGTCCCTGCCTTTGCAAGACAGGCACTGTGCTGATTCCCACAGGGAGACAGAGCAGTGTCTGCCTTTCCATGCCCTGCCCCTCGTGTGCTGGATGGCACCTTCCTTCCCAGCAGGGCCAGCCCAGTGGCACTGGGCCCTGCAGTTCCCTCTCTGCCACACAACCTGGCAGTAACCCTGGCACAGTTCCCGTCTGCTTGAGCGTGCCAGGCAGCAGATGGGGCTGGGACAAGTCCCTCCCAGCTGTCCCTGTTTGCGTGGCAGAAACCTCTAAGGGTGGGCTGGGGGGCACAAACCAGGGCCCCTCAGAGGCTCACAGTGAGCCCCCACAGCCCCTCCTGCCCACAGCCAAATCTCTGACTGCTCAGCTGGGACTGGCTTCCTTGGGCTCCTGCAACACCATTTCATGTCTCTGTACCCTGCATTGCTCTACTTCAGTTCTTTTGCCATTAGATAAAACTGAACACACCACCAAATTACAAAAGAGGGTGACAGAAACAGTCAGAGGACAGAGCACCTCTCCTCTCAGGAAATGCTGAGAGAGGTGGAGTTATTCAGTTTTGTGAAGAACAGGCCCCAGGGAGACTTTACTGCCACTTTCCAAGACTTCAGAGTGGCTTTGAAGAAAGTGGGGGACATCTTTATTAACAGGGCCACTTACAATAGGATGTGGACAAATATTTTTAAACACAAAGGGCATCTAATCAGAGTAGGTCTAAGGAAGAACTTGTTTACTCGGAGCATGGTGCAACCCTGGCACAGCTTGCCCCAAGAGCTTGTAGGTGCCCCATCCCTGCAACCATTCCGGCTCCAGTGGCAAAGGGCTCTGAGCAGCCTGATCTCTTTAAAGATGTCCCTGCTCATTGCAGGACACTTGCACCAGAGGACCTTTACAGGGCCCTGCCAGCCCAGCCCAGTCTAGGATTCCTCACTGTTGTCATTTGAAGAGCAGCAAGAGTGGAGGTGAGGAGGAAGGGGGCTCATCTGATGCCTTGGACTTGAGTGGAGGAGCAGCCCATGCCTCAGACCCTGTTTCACCTGCAGCCCCTTCACATTTTACCTGCAGCAGCTCCTTGGCAGACCAGCGCCGCGCCTCGTCTCTCTGCAGGCAGCAGCTCAGGAAGTCACGCAGGCAAGATGAAAACAGGTTGGGCTGCCGCAGCTTTTGTCTTCCTCCTGTGGCTATCAGGAGTTGAGGCTGGGGAAAGAGGAGACACCAGGCTCCACCTGCTTCTTTCCCATCTGTCACTGCTCTCCCAGATCCCATTGCTTAAGCTCCACTCTGCAGTGGCACTTTCTGCCCTGGCAGAGACCCAGAGATGACTTTCCTTTACCAACCAAAAACCCAAACCCCAATGCAGCCACAGCTTTTCCAACATCCCACAGATCTTGCCTTGGCAGCTGATTTCATTGACTGACCTAGTTAGTGGGAACTACATCACCACAAGCACATTTCCTTCCCTGAGGATTCATACCAGCTTGAGAGGCTTTTTGGAAGAAGGACTTTGCTATACTAACTCTACTATATCCAAGGGTTAGTACATGAAAAGTATCTCTGCAGTGCTTCTTGGTCCCTTAAGCACAGCTGCCATAAAACAAAACTAATCAAGCTTTTTTGCTTTGTTCTTGAAAAAAGGGGAATTGGAAGGAAAGAAAGGAAGTCCACCAGGTATTCCTCAGGTAAGGAAACAAACATTTGGAACCTCATCTTCAACACAGACACATTCAGATGCATGCACAAATGTACTGGGATGAAAATGCCAGCCTGGACACACAGGAGCCACCTGTAGCTCTGTCTCTCAGCAGTCTGAAAATTTCTGCTTTCCTTACATGGAAAAGATAAACTTTTCATGGTCAAATCAGAAGGAGAGGTTCCATCCCTACGGTCACCCTCTACTCATTTGGCTCCTCAAGTCAATGCATGAATGGTAGGCCCATCCCAGAAAGTGCCAGGGAACAAATGGGGGGTTTTGGCAGGCTCTCCACATCACCAGGCTCTGGCTTGGTGACGTGCAGAATGTGGCTTGGGCTAGGAGAGAAACACGGTCACTGAGTGTTTCAGCAGCACTGCACAAGAAGCAGAAGAGACTCTGTGGCCTCTGTACCCTCATGCCCAGGTTTCAGGCATGTTTCCCAGTGAGAAGAAACTGCACAGTTGGTAAATTTCCTCTCTACAAACCAGTGCCTTAGCAACTTTCTTGTGTTTGGGCTTCTTTTCTTCATTTCTGGAAATGTAACACCAGTTCTGAGAGGCTTGCCTTGTGGTTTTAGGGGCATCTTCACAGACAGACAAGTGGGAGCAACTTGAAACCCAAAGCAAATGTTGCCTGAGAAGAGCTGGGGAGTGTTTGCCTGTGGTGAGGCTTGAGCTGTCTGGCAATCCCCTTCCATGATGTGCAGAAACATCCAGCTGCTCCCCAGAACTCAGTCCCTCTGGGCACGCAGGCCTCTGGAAACACCTGACGATTCCAGCCTTTCTCCTGCTCAAGAGCATCTAACCTAAGCTGAGCTCCAGTTTCTTCAGCAAGGCCAAGGATGCTCACTTCCATGCAGCTGACAGTGTCCATGGAGCTCAGCAGGTCTTTCTGATACTCCTCAGGCCAAGGAATTACAGTGTAGATTGGCAAGACATCGGCTGATCAATATCCAGTGTGGTTCATGTGGAACCAAGCTCTAACATGCTGACAAGTCAGAGGGTGAGAGCTCATTCTGCTTTTGCAAGATGGTATTTAGAAACATAAGACACCGACTTGGAACCTTTCCAACCTCAACTTGCAGCATCCATCTCAAATAGACAAAAATAACAATGGCAAGAGGCCTTGGAGTCTCCATACAAATGCCCACCACTGCAATGATACCTCTGTGCTCGTGGCACTGAAAGAGATGGTGACCAAAGAGCCTTTGCTATTATCCTCTTTAACCCAAAGGAGAATTTCCAAGCCGGAAATGGCAATGCACTCCCCTTGTGTACAAATAATTTATGTGGCTTTCTTTCCTTTTCCCACATCACCAGAGGTGACAAAGAGGGTTTTATCCTGTCTCTCAGCTGAGCTCAGCCACTGGCCATGGTGGGGAGCTGGAGTCCTCCCTGTCACTAGAACTGTGCAGGCCAGGGATGGCCCTGCTCCTGTGCTAAAGGAACACAGCACCGGTGTCAACTGCCCACGTTGGATCCCAGCCCAGGCACCTGCCTGCAAGCTCATCAACTTGTTAAAGTACCAAGAAACAGCCAAGAGTTTGGCAAACAATTCGAACTGCAGTCGGAGAAAAACACATCCTAAACTTATCCAGGCCACCCACACTCATGACTGAACAATGTACAGATGACTTGAAAGCCTGAAAGTTTATAAGACCCAAAGGATTTGGAAAAGATGCTACAGAATGGAAGAGAAGAGCTGTGTTGAAAAAATGAAAAAGCAAGGAGAACTGCTTGGGTCTTGCTTTGGTAGTACTTTTTTTCTCTTTTTCTTTTTTGTTTGCTTTTTCTTTTTTGTTTGCTTTTCTTTTTCCTTTTTCCTTATGTTTTCTATAAAATTGAAACTGGGAAGGTCTAACCTCCATTTCTCAGGATATTTATCACATGTCTACTCTCTCCACTGAAAAATTCTTGTCCTTCAGAAACAGAGTTCCAACATTGTTGCAAAAACAAGTGAGAAAAGTCAGGCATGGCTGGAGGCCAAAATGGCAGGTTTCTGAACTGGTTAGGTTTCTGAACTGCCACTTCCCTTTCTGATACAACCAAAGCTACAGCAGATGCTGATGTCTTGCAGGGACATTTTTAGAAGGGGACCTTGGTGGAAGTGGTGCCAGCAGATGGCAATGGGATTTTGTCCAATGGCACACAGAACATGGGACAGGTGAGAAAGACAGTGGGATCAGTGAGTATTTGCACCTTACCAAGACAGGAGTTGCATTCCAGGAAGGAACTTCTCGTTCCACCATTTCAATGCCCACGATTCCCAATGACCATATGTCCGCTTTGGGGCCATATGCTTGGCCTGTCAGCACTTCAGGTGCCAGCCACCCAGAAGTGCCGGCCACGGAGCTCCGTCTGCCCTGCTCAGGGGTGAGCTGAGCAAAGAGGCCAAAGTCAGCTGTGGAGAAAACAACAAACCATGAAAGCCAGCTCCAATTAGGATACCAAGCAAAAGAATTCCCCACTCTCAGGCTAAGAATGTGCTGTTGAAACTCCTGGAGAACTGTCCACGCTGGATTTCCTTGGGGCTTTAGCCAAGGGAGTATGGAATTGGCCACTTCCAAAAAAACCCAGGTTTCTTAACGCTGCTCACAGCAGTGGACTTTAATCCCTGAAGCTTTAGATTGTAGCTCCCTCTGTCTGGAAGGGACACACACAGAGCAAGGCCACTCTTGACTGCTTGTGGTTCCTTGTACCTCTGTGCACGTTGCAACTGTGCCTTCAGCTGGCAGCAGGGGTCCCTGCACTGCCACCAGCACCGTTTTTGGGGAGCTGGCTGTCACTCCAAGCAGCCCCACACCCACATCCCTGGAACGCTGCACCTGACCAAGAATATACTGACCCAGCTTGACAGAGCCGTCGGTTTTGAGAAGGATGTTGCAGCTCTTCACATCTCAGTGGATCACGTGGTTGGAGTGAAGAAATTCAAGTCCTTGCAGGCACTGAGAGAGAAAACACAAAGAGGAGGGCAAAAATGAGTGATGTGATTTCATCACACAAGAAAGGAAACAAAGAATCTAAAAGATTCCCTCTCCAGGGGAATGGGGAGTAATGGCAGAACAGTAATGGCCACTGAGAGGAAGAGCTTGCTGCTCCAACACTTGCAGAGCAGGACCTTTCTGAGGAAAGGCATGTCAGCTTTTGAAAGAGCAACAGCACCTGCTCTTGTAGGCTGTCCCCTGCAAACCAGCCAGGATGACTCCTGCTGCAGTGGACGTGCTTTTTCCATGCAGAGGACAAAGGAGGGTTTTGTCAAGAAAGGAAAAGTGCCTCCCTTTGGTGTGAAGCAGATCACTTTTGGGTGGGAGGCTGCATGACAAAGATTTTCTTGCTGGCCTCAGCACAGGCTTGGAAGTATCACACCAGTCACTTTCCGGAAGCAAAGAGCATTTTGGCTGCACTACTCTCCTTTTCAGCTGAGGACTGTGAGAAATGAGTCTTTTTTCTTTACTGATCATATCAATTCCTTCCACCAGCACCTTTGCTTTTACAAGCAAGGAATGCAGTGAAGACAGACTCCAGGCAAACATTTAGAGAGGCAAGGTGGAGAACAGCAAATACAAATCCAAGAGACAGAGTGAGAATACAACAGCAGGAGATAAGAGTACTGGCACTGAGTACAGTGAGTGCAGGGGCACTGGCACGCCTTTCACTTGAGATGCTTTTACTTGCCCTAGAATAGCAGCAACACAGAAACCAAGCTTGGCACAGGAAATCACTGCAGGTGTGAGCCCCTGTTTCCCAGACAATCCTGCCCAAGCCCTTGGAAACACAGATGGGATTGCTGACCTCCCGACTGATGGCTGCCATCTCATCTTCACACAGGTAGGTCTTGCTGATGACATCGCTCAGAGTGCCTCCATCCATGTGCTCCATAACCAGCCAGAGTTCCTCACCCACAAGGTAGCTGAAAGAAGGAAACAAGGGCGTGGAGATGAATGTACATGGCTAGGTTGCTGTTTGGAAAAGATGGGTTGATTCTTCTTTTCAGGTTCCTTTGAGACAAAGACAAAATAAAGGAATAGACATTCCCTCTTGGCTGTGCATTGTTTGCCATCTGTGCAGTCTCAAGGAGAAAGGCACAGCTGTGAAAAAGGAGATGTCTTAGATGGGCAGCAAGCAAAATGTGCAGTTTAGTAACAGCTCAGATAAAAAACCTGTCACGCATGGTGTTTCTGGAAAAAAGCACCGAATCTTCCTGGCATGCATAGCAATGGAAAACAGTGGCAACAATCCAAAGGGAAATCCTGGACATGTGAAAAGACTGGAAAAAATCAAGCTCAAAAACAAAGTGGTGGCTGTGAATATAGAGATAATTGATTTAGTAAGACACGACTCATCTGGGTTTTTGAGCAATTTTCAAATACCATGTGCCAGCGAACATTCATTCAGACAAAATGCAATCTCTTCCCATCCGCTGGAGATGAAAGGAGCAATAACAATTAGCCAATAATTACAGCTCTATTTTCTGCCCGTGACCAAAGTGGGACTTTACCTTGCATGTTTGCAATATGCGAACAAACATTCATGGGACAAAAGCACAACTCACCAGTCTAAACAGTGGACCAGGTTGGGATTCCTACTCATCTTCAGGACCATGAGATCATTGACTTTTAGTTCCTTCTTCCTCAGTCCTTGAAGACATATTTTCTTTATGGCCACCTAAAATGGCATTGAAAATCAGTAACTTGAGAGGTTGGTGGCACAAGACCACAAGGCACATGGAGCGAGTGATTTTGCAATGACACAGCTGAGCTGTGCCAAACTGCCTTGTGATTAGGCACTGCAGTAATTAGGAACTGACATTCCAACAGCCCATTTCTCTGCTCCCTTGGGGGCCAGTTACAGGACACGTGGGGCCACTGACATTTTGCCTTGTCCACTTGGTAACAGCGGTGTCTCAGCTATCACCCAAAAACGTCTGACCACATTCCCTGCTGCTCTTTCTAGGATTCAGAAGAAGTAATCCATGCCTTAATACTCTGTGGATACATCTTGGGCTATGGGCAGGCTTAGGGCTTTTAGGGCACCTTGCAGATCTCTCCCTATGTGCAGTGCCCAAGTGCAGCACTGCAGGTGGCTAAGGAACTACCAGTAACTTTCAGCTGTATTTGCTGGCAGCCAGAAATGAGAATTCAGCACTCTGAAGCTGTAGCCCCAAAGAGCAGTGAGGTGCTCCAAGGCACCACCTTTGTTTTAGCAATGGAGAGCGAGTGAGCGCGTCCTTCTCTGAAAGGAACCGCTGCCCTGCGTGCCTTCCTTCCGGCAGCTGAGGAGGGCAAAGTCCCAAATGTATTTTGCAGGCTGGCACCAGTCTGTGCTTCTTGTGCCTTTTCAGCACAGCTCTGCCCAAAGCTCCAGCCACAGCTCACACCAGAGGGGAAAGCCCTCGAGTGCAGCACAGTCTGCAGGGGCTGTTGACATTTACCTCTCCTCCTGTGGCAGTGTCGAGTGCTTTACAAACATCTCCAAAAGTCCTAGAAACAAAATAGCAGCAAAGAAAGGAGAAGCCATTTAGATCCAGCAGGGAAAGCCAGCCCACACAGGAGATCTGTGCTGTAAATGCCTAAGACCTGCAGGACACTGGAAGCATGGAGATGTCTTTGACAATGCCTTCTGAGCACACTTAGAAATTCTGATCAGCACTGACAATCTAAGCCCAGTGCCTGAACACATTTGCAGCTTGTCTGACTTCACACTTGATACCTATTCCACCAGCAAAACACCCGGTGCATAGTTTTGTAAAATTAACATTGCTTGGACTCACCCACTGCCAATATTTTCCAGTTCAATGTATTTTAGAATAGGATTCTCCATCTTCACCATTCTCCCTGAGGGAAACAAAATGCAAGATGCTGACTTTAAAGCAGAGATGCCACCTTCTAGGAGATACAAAAGGCAGCCCCACTGTCTGGGGCTCTGAGCCCTCCCTTTGTGGACAGCTGGCTAACAACAACAGGAACAGGAGCTGGAACAACAAGAAAAGAACAGCATGTCCACAGCACAAGTGGCTGGCACAGAGACTGATTTCTAGCATCCTTTGAAGTGAGAGACCTCTTGACAGCAGACACACAGGGAAGCACAGGGAGATACATTCAGAGGAGACTGAGACCAGAAGAGAACACCTACCAAGGCAAGGAAGTTTGTCATCTAGAAACATTAAGGAGAGCTGGAACTAACAGTGCCTTTGTTTTCTTGGGAATAAACACTGTGAGATTTACAAAAGGTTTCCTACTTGCTAAGATGAAATGCACCTGGACATCTAGAATCAATTCCTCTGAACAGATGCCAAGTTCAGAACAGGAGGAATATTGCCAAGCGTTCCCATCTTTCCCACCTTGCAGCAGTTTGCCAGAAGAATGCCTCTGCCTTTGTAAACCAGAGCAGCTCATGCTAGAAGCAATCCCAAGGGGGCTTTCAGCATCAGGACCCTCACCCTTTATGAGCAGGCTGAGCTCAAAGACGCCCTTGCCCGTGCCCCGTGTGAAGAACCACGCCGCTTCTCTTCACCCTGACAGCGCGGATCAGTCGCTCCCATTGCACTCGCCCTCTCGGCACCGCACACGTCCCCATCTTCCCAACTCGGCACGGCGGGCATGGGCACAGAGGACAGCAGTGCTCCTCAGGCGCCCCTGTGACACAGAGAGCTGCCCAGAGGAGATGCTGACCCTCCTGTGAGTCCAGGCCGTGCGACGCAGAAGCCGGCCCAGAGAAGGGGCTGCTGCCTCAGGCAGTCACAGCCTTCTGCTGATCCAGGAACAATCCCTGCTTCTGCCTTCGGCAGAGAGGGGAGCCCAGGCAAACTCCAGCCAGTCTAAGCTGCCCTCAGAGGCAGCAGGAACACCCAGAGCTCTCTCTTGCTGCCTCGGAGCACTGCCAGCACTTCTGTGACACTAAACTGAGGAGAACCCTTTGGTACAGCTATGCTGACACGTGCACACAATACGCTGTCCCTCAGATAAGAAAGATACCAGACGTACTCTGTTGCTGCAGGGAGTCACCCGCCATCTCCTGTTGCTGAGCAGCAGCTGGCTCAGCGCGGGAGGTGAACCAAGTGCTCGGGCTCCACGTCTCCAGCTGGGGAGCAAAGGCTCCTTGGGACGGCACTGCTGCTGCTGCAGCAGCTTCAGTGTCAGAGTCGGTGTAGATCTGAGACAAGAAATGAGTTGATGTCAGGAAGGTGTGGCAGAGATTGCCCTGAAATGCAAGAGAGATTGCCATTTGAAATGCAAGCCCTTAGGAAGCTGCTGTCAGCCACATGCAGAGCTCTTCAACTGGATTGCTTTGGATGGCCACTTGTGAAACCAAATGCTCAAAACCAAAGGCTGCTTTTACTCAAGTTCATAGCCACTTTCTTGTTCTAAAGGATGACTGCAGCAACTAGTGCTCCACTTCCTGCCAAGGACTGCTTTCCCCCTCTTAGGTCTGCAGATACATTTGCAGCTCCTTATTCTAATGTTCCACCTCCTGCCATGAAATTCTCTTTTTCTGCACCTTCTTTGGGACGTGCTTATCCTGCAGCATCTCTGGATGGTACAGTTCCTGGGCCTCATGCCAGCCTCGGGGCTCTTGGTTGCCCGTCATTTGCTGGAACTCTTTGCAGGCTGCCAGGTAGGATGGCGACACTTCCACCTCAAGTCAAACAGAAGAAAGCAGTCAGAGACTACAGCTTGTCCCTGTCAGCCAGGAGTCATCGACTGGGAAGAAAGTAAAGAAAAGGACAGGAGCAGATTCACAAGGGATACAGACAGCTTGTAGCTCGTATTCCAAATCTGTGTGAGTGACCATGTTCACCTGCAAAAACACCTCAAGAAACAAGGTCACCTGGAAGAAGCCAGCAGGAGTTCACTCGGATGACTGCTGGCTAAGTGGCCAAAGGAGCAATGCCACTGCCTAGAGCATCATCTGAGATTCAGCAGAGCAGGAAGTGTCCTTCAGAGCAGCTCTGATAGAGGCCTCATCAGGATGGCGCTCAGAGGCATCAGCCCACCCCCTGCTGCTCTGCGCTGGAAAGGCGAGGAGGGCAGAAACCACCCCTTGGGTGACTGCAGTGCCTATTGCTATTTCACTCACTTGCTTTTCTGGAGCCTTTGGTTCCGGAAGGAGGCGATTAATTTTCTCTTTGATGACTTTAATTTTTTCCTCTAGCATCTTCTTCCTTGCCTTCATCCTAGCCTCAGTTTCCTGCAGCTGTGCCTGCCTCTGCTCGTCAATTTTCTGTAAACACCAACGGAAAGGACTCTCTTTCATGAGTGGAGTGGCTGCCATTCCTTCATTCACCTGTTTTTGTTGATTGCCCCTCTGCATAGGGAGATTCTTCTCCTCTTGGATGTTTTCACTCCTCCTCTTCGCTGCCATGATGTCACTCTGAGCTTCAGGCAGCTCTGCTTGTGGCTCTGCCTTGATGTTCTGGACACACAAATGCAGAGCAAGTGACTGAGAGCTGCCATCAAGCTCAGCTTTTCCCTCTTTTAGCCTCCAAATCACATTTATTCAGCCCCTTCTTTCTGCTTCCCTACCCAGCTCTGCTTCCACTGTAACCAGCCTGTCCTGGTGCTGATCTCTGCAGATTCCAAGGCTCTGTCCTTTCAGTGCCTGTGGGACTCCTGGCCTCCTCAGTCCCAAGAGCTCTGGTTTATGCCCCTGCCCTTCCCTCTGTCACCTGGCCAGTCAGGCTTACCTGGCCATTCTCCTGTGGCTCTTCCACCTGCTGCCTGAGCTGCTCTTCCTGCTCTCGGGCTGGGAACAGCTCTCCCTGAGTCTGCCATGGCATCTCAGATAAGGCAGTCTGCTCCTGCTCTCTCTCTAGAAGCACCTGCACAGAAAGCAAGAGAAGATGGGTTTCAACTTCATGAAAAAAGTGAGTTTTTCTTTAGTAGCTTTTTAGTATAGCATCTCTTTAGTATAGTTTTAATATAGTACTAGTGTCATATAACATAGCTTAATAAAGCATTTGCTTAACCTTCTAAATCATAGAGTCAAAGCACATTATTCGCCACGCGGGGGTCACCCTGAATCAATACTGTCCTTTCTGTCGCTACACACATCAACACTCGGTAGCAGTGCCCCGATCAGCAGCGATCCTGACCTTGCTCTCCTGTGCTTCAGTAACCCACACTCGTGGGGAATCTGGAGCGTGTGGGTCCTTACGGAATGCAATCAGACCCAGAGCATTGCACTGGGAACTGCACTCTTTGTGCATCTGTGCTCGGCCCAGTTCTTCTCTTGGACTCGACCACACTGATGGTGCTGAAGTGCCTGGAATCAGGAATGCAGCCCAGCCCCTCCCAGCTCCTCTCATCTCTGAGGACCAGCTGGAATGCAAGGGCATTGATTTCCTGCTCAATTCCCAAACACAACACACACTGATTCCCTGGGCAGCCAAAAGACACAGGAGCCGTTAACCTGAACGTGATGTGTTTCTGCCAGTGCTGGAAAAGGGCAGGAAAGATTGAGAAAAAGTTCCCTTGCTCCCTGGAGAAGGAGAAATTACACAAGGCTTCTCCTTCTAGCAAACAAACAAACAAATAAACAAACAAAATATGAAAGTGTTACCTACTCCAGTGTCTACAGCACTTGGATGCAGTGAAGGGATATTTGGCAGGGAAACAGCCCTTGTGGTGAGCATTGCATCTATGGATCTAAGGCAGGGATCTATGGAAGTCTGCCTGAAGGCCCCTCATGAGCCTCCCATTGCCAGGCTAAAGCTCCCTCAGCACCTCCTCACTGGCCTTGTGCTGCACCCCCTTGCCCAGCTCCCCTGCCCTTCTGTGCACACGCTGCAGCCCCTCCATGACTTTCTGCTTCCCAGGGCCCACAAGTGCACCCAGCGCTCCAGCTGTGGCCGCAGCGCTGCCCAGCACAGGGCCACGCTCACTGCCCTGCTCCTGCTGCCCCACTGCTGCTGGCACAGGCCACCATGGCCTTGGCCTTCTTGGCCACCTGGCCACACGCTGCCTCATCTGCAGCTGCTCAAGGCCGCCAGCCCTGCGTCCTTTTGGCCCACGCAGCTCCCCAGCCACAAAGGTGCCCATTTCACTTCAGATACAGCAGGCACCATTGCAAGGTGCACATCCTGCTTTTAGCATTACAAGACAGCAGTCAAGGACGTGCAGCTTTGCTCCCCTCTAGGCTCCAATGCAGTTTTCAAATGCACTTTTCAAAGCAGACTACACAATAGAAAGTATCAACAGACACATGCAGCGTCTGGTTTTTGCCTCAGAAGAAGAGTTCAGAACTACTCACTTTGTTTCTTTTGCCACACTAGACAACAATGGCCCCCCACAGCTTCGTAGACAACACAGTCATCTCCTTGCAGCTTATCAAAGACCAAGAAACAGGCAGACTCAGAGCACCTATCTGCTCTGCTACTGGCTGCTCTGCCTGAAGAAGCAAAAGAGCAACCTGGCAACAAAAGCACCAAAATCACTGACTTCAAGCAGAAACCCTACATCCCCAGTGTGTCTCTGAAATACTCCCAAGGAAGCACAGCCAAGAAGTTTGTGGGGACAAAGCACCACAGAGAGCTTGTGTGGTCAGATCCACATTTTTGGTGCCTGCAGCTACTTTGCCAGTCTGTGCAGGGGGACAGGTCACGCCACAGTGTCCCCTGTGTATCCGACAAGGCTGAGCACAGCGTCTTTGACATGCTCCCTGCTCTGGGAACAGGGAGCCTTCATGCTTCAGGCTGGCCCTATCAAAATGCCAGGAAGCTGGTGCCTAAACATGACAGATCAAAGCCCATTGTCCAGCTGTCACAGGCTGGGGGCAATCACTAGGTCCTGGCAGGACTCCAGCACTCAGCATCCTCAGCCAGCAACAGCAAGTGCTGGCTGCTCAGAAACTTGCAGCTCTGCCTTGCACTAAAGGCAGCAGCACACACAGCTGGCACTTACTGGCTCAGAATGTTCAGGCTGTGGTGTGACCACAGCTGCAGGCTGGCGCTCATCCACCTCATTTGCCTCCTCTTTGGCCTCCTCTCCATGAGCAGAGGGAGCCAGAGGAGAGACTGCTGTTGGTTCTGTGATCTGTGGACAGACAGCAGTGTGAGGGACAGAAAGTTACCTAGCATTTATAACCTTATTTCTATTCAGCACTTTATTCTATTCAGCTCTATTTCTACAACCAGCTGTACTAAGGACAAATCAGAAACTTTGATAACAATGGGATTCTAAGTCACTGCGACTAAATTGAAATGGGCTAATTCAACAGAATTGCTAATAGTTCTGAATTAGACATTACGCCCTGGCTACTATCAAGAAGCAACATTCTCTCTGCAAAATGAGCCTTTCATTCCTTGAAAGTTCTGAAATGGAAAATTAGGAAATAGCCAGCGATGCCTTTGTTATTGCTGCTGCAGACATGGAAATGGATTTTCTTTCAGCCTACCCAGCTGGCCCTCTACACTCTACTGCCACAGGCCAAGCTCACAGCTTGCTCTACAATTCTTAAGCACCAGGAACACGAAATGCTCCTTTCTCACTCACCTCAGGATCAGCACCTCTGAATACACGGATCATGTGATCTGCAGTGGGCAAGGGAAAATGAACAAGTGCTGTGAGAAAACTGCCTGGGCTGCTGAATCCCACAGAAGACAAGAAGTCAACCCAAACAGAGAGTATTTTTCTTTATCAACATCCCTCCACGTGACATAGTTCTTTCACACAGCCAGCAAGAGATCAGGACAATAGTCTTGGTTGTGCCTACACTTGGGCCTGTTTAGCCAGTAAATGAATACAAACGTGATCAAGAAAATGCAAATTGTTCTTCAACACACAATGCTTCTGTTCTGTCCAACAGATAAAGCAGCTTTTGTTCTCTTGTCTTTCAGGTACTTTTTAAAGAAAAAAGAAGTTGCATGCACTAATTCCCATTAAGCTGCTGAAAACAGTCACCCAGAAAAGCTTCCCCAAAATCCCCCTGAGCTGTGGCAGTTCTATTGTGAAACAGCACAGCAGCAGCTCCAGGGCTCAGGAGCAGACACTCACTGCTTTGGAGTTTGCACTTCACTGCAAAGGGAATCACTATTTTAGCACTCAGTCAAGGGTCAAAATAGACAGTCAAATCCTTTCATTACAAAATTTAGAATAAAAGAAGCCTTCCCTCAGTTCTGGGGAGAACTACAAAGTCTTTAGAAGGCCTTCTGAGAAGGCCTCCCTGTCTGCATTTTGGAAGTTGTCCTGCTTGATCCAGCAAACTGAGGAAATGACAGACTCTGCTGCCACAGACTCTCCCGTGGAGGGAACAGAAGCCCTGCAGGTTCCCTTGCAAATGCTGCCCCTGTGGCTACAGACACCCCCTTTTTAGCTGAATGCCTTGACAGGAGCTTTACCAAACCACTGGCATCCTAATGCTCTTTCTCTTTCAAAATCAACTCAGTCACTAAGAAAGAGCAGGAAGACATGCAAAAGCCAGGTTAGCTTACACCCCAACCTAAAGAGAGTTGAAACCTCTACTTACTTGCCAGGCTAGTGAAGAAATAGGCGGAATAAACAGTGCCATACACAGTGCAAACTGCAGCAGCCAGTTGCTCAATCATTGTAGCACTGTTGTTCACGTTTACTCCGACACCAGAAAAACCAAGACTCCTGTCAGTGTGCAGCTACACACTGACCAAGGCCACAATCAGGAAGATGCTCCTGATCTCAGCAAGCCCTAGGGCTGCTCTGGCACTGAGGCCTTGCGTGCAACAAGGCAACCTTCTGATGTCACCACGACCATGTGGCAACCATGCCCTGATATCACAAAGCAAAGGATGACAAAGCAAAGCATCACAAAGCCTGTTAGTCTGTGAATTTATGCAAAGCAATAACCAACCTTCCCTACAGCAAACACAAAATGGCCTCGGAAGTTCTCCTCTGACACAAAGCAGCACAAACTCCCCCCACGGGCCAAAGCCTGTTGTTCAAGGGATCCAAGAGAAACTCCAAGAGTGCCCCAAGCACCTACAGCCTGTACCCCAACTGAGCCCTCAGATGGGAGCCAAGCAAAGGAAATCAGAGCAAGAAAATGGCCCAAAGCATTGTACAGAACCAGGAGAGAAAGCACCATTGGCACAGCAGCTGAAGTAATTCCTAACAAATCACCCCATCTATCTGCATGTTTATTGGATGTTCCCAGGGCTGCTCTGGATGTACATCTCTTCCTCTGCTCTGCCTTTCTTCCCCTTTGGAAGCAGTCGAACTGGCAGCATCTGCCCGCCAGCAGCAGCTGCTCCAAGCTGGGAACGCGACTGGCGGTGCCGATTTCCAGAGGCTTCTGTGTCCCAGGGGAAGCCAAGGCAGGAGCGGGTTGAACGGTGCTGGCGCTGCTGCTGCTGCTCTGTGCCAGAGAGCCCCGGCTGGGCAGGGCACGGTGCCCACGGCGCTGCGGGCTCCTTCTCCTGCCAGAGCTGGGCACACCTGGGAACAAGGCATGACAACCTGTGGGCAAACCAAGGGGTTTCTGGGGCTGCACTGCTCTGCACACACCCAGGTCACCTGCAGCACAGAACCTTGGTCCCCCAAAAGGCAAACAAGATGGAAACAGCTGGAAAAGATTTCATTTCAGCCATTCTTTATGCTTCAATAGAAATGACCAAAATGAAAGTTACCGAGCAGGGCCTGATCCACACTGCCAGCTCAGTGTGAGAAAAGAGGCATTACTTTTTTTCAGTGCTGGATGCGTGGGGAAGCACTTCCTGAAACATGCACACCCACGTGTTAGTATCCATGCAACTAAGACATTACTTTCATTACTTTTATTCATTACTTTGCTCAAACTCACAGGCTAAACATTCTCACAAAGTATTTGACATGTTTAAATCATTTCCCCAAAATTACTGACATTTAGAGTAGCGGTCTCTTGAGGATCTCTGGTGCTCATGTGGTGAACATCCCATTCCTCAAATTCTCCTTCCGTGGTTAAGAGCCTTCTTCTCCTTGAATGCATTGCAGCTACCTCCTCAGTAGGCGCACTGTCTGTATTCTCAAGGCTAAGATATCCACTTGCACACATTAACCACTGGTGTGAGGGAAGCTACGACTAAGCACTGCCTGTTCAAGCTTAACAAATTCACAATTTGTTGCAGGTCAACACTTCCCCAACATCTCTCGCTCCTTCTCTGGGAATCCAACACAAGCATTTTGTGCTCACTGAGCCCAAGGCCGCCTCCAAGCCTCCTGTCACCCACCAGCCCTTCTCTCTTCACAAACAGCAGGTCCAGCAGTGCCTTCCCTCAGTGGCTCAGTCACCAGCTGTGTCAGAAGTTCTCTGTCACACACTCCAGGAACATCCTGCACTGTTTGCTCTGCGCTGCACTCTGTTGCCAGCAGACATCCCCACCCTGTTCCATACCCCTGGCAGAACCCTGCACCTGCTATCCACGGGCACCTGGGAAGGGGAGGCACTCACGGAAGAGATGCACCAGCTGCACTGGGCAGGAACCAAAAGCCTCTGGCGGCACAGATGCTGGCCTGTATCTGGCACAGCTCTGGCTGCCCCACTCCTCATGGGCTTTTGGCTGGAAATGCAATTGCGCTTTCTGCCTCATGTAGAAATACCAGGGCTGCACAAACAACGGCCAGCAGGCCACATCCCAGAGGCACTGCAGCATGGAGTTGAGAAGGAAGAAGACCCTTCCCCAATTCCTAACCATATCAAAACCACCATCATTGGGACTTTTAATCTTCTGAATGTAGAGTTTATTCACAGGGTGACGAGGGAATCTTCCAATGAAGTTGAAGTTTGGTAGAATTTTTATTCAGAGTCCTACTCAGACTGTGGATTTGAAAATTTATTTTAAAAAAATTTTTAAAGGCTGTGCAGTCATATGCTTTTGTTCTAATACCAAAATGGCTAGATGAAATGTACTGGCATTTTAATTACATCCAAACTGATTAGTCTGTAAAAGCTTTCCTGCAGAATAGCCACTAAACAAGAAATGAAAATCTGTGGACTGTTGGCTTTGCAAATTTCTACTAATCTTAGCAGACAATGAGGCATTTTTTAGTTAGCTCATAGAGGAAATTAATTTCTATGGATAACTTGATTTCAACAAACCTGTTGATTTCAAATTAAAACTACCAGCACGTACTAAGTGGAAATCTGAACACTCACTTCTACGAGGTCTGAATTATTAGATAGTCATTGTTCGCCATATGAACAAAAATTAACATTCTGGCTTTTTTTTTTTACTTACAGTCAGCTCTTCAACACTCTTTGTAACATAAGAAAGAGAGTTTGTAGCAATGTGAACCATGGGTTGGTGGAGCATTGCAGAAGGCTCCTATGTCAGCACTAAATGTTCACATTTACCATGGCATCGCTTCTTGCCTTTAATTCCAAGCTACAGCTCAGTTCCTGCAGTACAGATTCACACTTGTAGTCTGTATTTGCAGCTGGTTCCTACTTCCCTGTCCAGAAAAAAATCATGCTTGGATCTCAAATCAAAAGAAAACGAGGAGAGGGTCAGGTTCTGGATAGGTATAGCAAGAACTAAGAGATTTTTTTGCAAATATGTTGAAAAGTTGTTTGTAGATACTGCAAAAATGGCAGATTAAAGACTTGCACTCTAACTTGCAAGCTGAGGTTTGCCTGTTCTTTCTGGACTGGTTTCTTGAGGCCAGACACTGAACCTAATCAGTAAGAAAATCAAACCCACAGGAGTAGTTTGGAGAATATTGTAAATTATTCTGTCATGGTGCTTTTTGCCTAGAAGTTCTGGCCATCATCCGACTGGAGTAATTAGAGGAGACAGAAGCCATCATACTGTGCCTGTGCACACAATTCCTTCCCAGGAGTAATGCATGAAGCAACGCTGACAAATCCACACCAGCAGCTGTCGCCACACAGTCAGGAAGCAGAGAATATGTATTTCTGCTACACTTGGACAGCTGAAGAGCTAATCTGCTGAGCTAATTTTAGTGACTGCTCACCACAGACGAGACCTTGTGGTCAGTCTCCAACAAGTCAGGGCAGTTAATATTCTGCCTAAATGAAGTAAGTCTAGCAATACATAGACCATGGAGCCTGAGGAAAGCCAGCAGCTGTGGGAGATTTAATTTGTTTCCCTATCTTCCTTTTTACTAATTTATTGCAGTCAATTATTTAAAGAATGGAAACTTCTGGCATACAATTGGCTGGAAGGTTGGTCAGTCTTCCATTCATGACTCCTCTGAAAGCATCACCCCAGTGTTTTTATCAGTAACTCTTCCATCATCATGGCTCACACAGCATTTCCTGCAGCTCTTCCTGGAGTCAGGGAAAGGCACCAGGAGAAGGGGGAGAAAGCTGTGTGCAGAGACTGTGTCAGATAAAGAGACATTTGTTTCCTCTTCTTTGACTGAATGGCTGCAGGAACCTTGCTAGCACTGCTAGCGGGGTGGCCTTTTGCAGGGCTGGGCAGAGTTTGGGGCCCAGGATCCCTCCTCTTCCTGGCACACCAGGGTAAGCAGCCCCTGTCCCAGGCAGGAGCAGAGGTTCTGTGACTCTGCCCTGGGCACAGGGACCTGCCACTGCCATGAGCTCCTGCCGCGGGTCCCCTGGGGCAGGCGCTGCTCTGCAGTGATGATGGGCGAAGCAAAGGCAAAGCAAGGGCTGGGCTGCAGCTGCTGCTGCTGTGTGAGCCCTGCCGTGCGTGTAGGCGCTGCCAGAGCCGGGGCTGGGGCTGGGCTGGAGCTGCAGCTCTCTGTCCTTTTGCAGATTATTACACGTGTTGGCCAAAGAATGTCTCTCTTTCTGTTGATGTGCTGACCCATTGCCTGCAGTACATTTGTGATTATGACTCAAGGGGGGGAGTGGGATTTTTTGGATTTACCAATACCTTATTCTCAAGTGGCCTCACTTTTGTCTTCTGTAAAGTCACACATAGCAGATTAGAGAAGCATTTTATTCCATAATAAAAGGAAACATTGCAGGCTCGGAACCATCTTTAGAATCTTTAGGGTTCTGATGGACGGGCTATGGCAGAAGAGATGAATATTCTGGAACTGGTCATAGGGAGAATGTCTTTGTGTCCAAAGGTAATTTGCATCCTTGTGGACATTTACTTCCTCAGTGGAATAGAAACACTACTTGGTTGTCTGTCTCTTCCTGTCTTTTAGGTTGTTTTTTTTCCCTACCCTATTGATTTACAGATTTTTGCCACGATCACAAATGTGATCCTGGAAATAGCCTGGGTGCATAAATGTTTGCCTGGATGACACACACGGGGCAGCAGCAGAGGGCTCCGAGAAGCAGCACCTTGTGATGGGTTGTGTGAGCGGCTGGCTGGGGGTGCTGAGGCTCCCAGGCAGAAATGTGTGCTTTGCCTGTGGGTTTGCAGCACACAGCCCTGGGCAGGGCTGGGAGCGAGCTCTGCCCTTGCTGGCAGCCGTGCTGGCAGCAAGGAGAGCCCCTGGCTTTGTGCTGGCTGATTTCTCACAGCTCTGGCATAAGGCAGGGTCAGAGCGTGGGGGCACGTCCCCTCACTTGGTGTCTTCTGGTTTTCTGTGTTCATGTTTTGTCTCCAGGGTCATTTTGTAAGAGCTTCAGTTTCACCTTGGCCCCCTGAATGCTGAGTTGAAAAGGCTTGTCATGTGAACCGTGGGGGCAGTGTTCCCTCCTCTGTGCTCCATTTTCTTTGGGAGTGGAGAAGGAGAGTTATTGTATCCCTGATATGATTCCAGCAAATTAGCGAGTGATCTTTGGGTTCCTTTCTTTCTGTTTTTCTGCTCAGGACAATGTTGGTGTTGCCCCTGATTCTTCAGGAGGGGAGCCTGAGAACAGAGCTGCAGCAGAGGAAGCTTCAGCTGGCACCGAGAGCTGCAGGAACAGTTGCCAGGAGCCCGAGGAGCCTGGTAAGGACAGAGGCCACACTGATGTAGAGAGCTGTGAGATGGCTGCTCTGAGCAGGGTTGGTGCTTCCCGGTGCCTTGAGTTCAAATCCTGCACTGGCACAACCTGCCTGAGCCCTGCCCTCCACGCTTCTCCAGAGGCTCTGACACTGAGTCCTCTGCTGGGGCAGGAGAGCAGGGAACAAACCTGACCTTGTGGGAGTTGTGTCACCAAGCCGGGTGTCCCAGTTTTGTGCTGAAGTTGGTGGATAAATTTGCTGCAGGGTGCCAGGGGAGGCCAGGCTGAGCGACTCTTGAAGGAGCAGGGGAAAAAAAGAGCAAAAAGTCAGTGTAGAAGTCCAAATCACTGACTAAATGTAATACCAGTCTGCTGGTATTGGTCCTGACCCACAAGAAAAACAAGGAGCTGAGCATCAGAGGCCAACCAATTGAAAAATCACTGTAACTCCAGTAACAAAAGGAAAAGCTTGAATGAGCCCTGACTGGGGAGGCCTAAGAGGAGAGAGGGAGCACTTTGGATCCATTCCTTAGCCAAGCTGGTGCAGCCTGCAGGCCTCGTAGGGAGCTCTGTCCCTCGCAGCCCTTCCTGCCAGAGCTGATGGTCGAGTTGCAGCAGCTGCTGCTCACTGCAGAGGGCAGTTTGTAGATGGCAGCTGATGGAGCTGGTTCATGACTCAGCTCCCAGCACCTTCAGCTTCAGCCATTTCAGTGAGGACTGAGGTCTCTCTCTCAGCTCAGACAAAGAACAAGGCTGGGCTTCTCTGTGGCAGCTGGGACTGTCTGTGTTTCAAGCTCTCCTGGGTGCCCTTTGCACTGCGGGGCTGAGACTTTGTCAAGATACTTCAATGTTTTGAAACACACTTTTGAACACTTGGAATGGTCCCTGTTCTTTTAAGGGCAGATTGCTTCAAATTGCCAAGGGAGAGTCTGCCTTTCAGGCCATCTTTGACAGCCCCTGGTAGAAGGACAAGTGCTGCCCAAGGGAAAGGTGCACAAGGGCCAATATTGACTGAGCGTTCCCTTTGCTTCCCAGATGCCATCTGACCAACATCTCCAGGAGGGCTGCCCTGCCTGGCAGGAAGAGACAGGGGAGAGCCTGTGACCATCGGGCAGGTAGAACTCCTCTCTTTGTAAATATGTTTGTAGATTTCTATGGTTCTATTTAGTAATGGTTATAGTTCCATTTATAGAGGATAGTGTTCTATTTATATGGGCATATATTGATAGATCTGCATAGTTAAATGTGGATACGTGTACAGTTATAGATGTGATATAATTATATTTTATTATACATTTTCATTTATAGATATTTAGAGTTAGATTTTTATATGTGTAGAGTAAAAAATATGTATATATGTATGAAGTTATGTTTATAAATGTGTATAGTTATTTAGTAAGAGGAATAGGAGTGTTTAGATGGAGAGATTGATGGATAGATTGCTGTTTGTGTAGGCCTAGGCTGCATTTTTAGCTCTTTCCCCCCTCGGCTGCCTTTTTCACCTCTTGCTTTTCCCCCGGTGCCCCCTGTGTCCCCTGTCCCTGTGCTGGGTCCGAGCTGGCGGCCGGGCCGGGCGGAGCAGCACTTCCAGCCCCGGCTGTCCCTGGAGCGGTGGGAGCTGCCGCTGGCCCCAGGCACTGTCCCCTGAGGAGCTGCTGAAGGACGGTGAGACAGAGGGGGCTCAGGGGGCTGAGGGGGCCGTGGCGCTGAAGGGACGGTGACCCTGAGCTGCTGCTGGGGCTGAGGGCTGTGGGGCAGCCGAGGGCCATGGTGGCACTGAGGTGACAGGGAAGTGGCACAGGCTGAGGGGCTGGCGGGTCTCAGGGGGCAGGATGGCTCAGAAGGGACTGAGGGGGCTGAGAGGACTGTGAGGGGCTGAAGAAACTGAAGGGGGCTGGGGCTTCACCGAGAGCATGGCGGGGCTGAGGGGATGGAGGGGCCAGCAGGGAGCACAGAGGGCTCTGGGACTGCAGCTCTGCCAGGCCTTGGAAGCAATTCCAGAGCCTCCACTTTTGCCACAGCTGCCATGAAGACCTTGAGGACAGCCGGAGACTGACGGGAGGCAGCAGGGAGGAGCTGAAGGCCAGCAGCAAGAGCAGTGAACGGGGACCTGCTGCTGCCAGCCTGGAGAGAGCCCAGGTGAGGCCACAGGCCCGGGGAGGCAGGCTGGGGCTGAGGGTGCCGTGGGCTGTGGCCGTGGGCGCTGCCCGGCGGGGCAGGAGCGGGCCCTGCCCGTGCTGGGGCTGCTCAGCGCAGCTGCCCCGGCTGGCACAGGGGCTGTCCTTGGGCAAGGCAGCTGTGCCGGCAGGGCCCGGGAGCTGTGCCGGCTCTGCCGGGCTGCCGGGGCTGCGGGACAGTCCCGCCGCGGCTGCGCTCACCACAGCCTGGCCCGCTCGGCTGCTTTCTCTTTGCGACCCTCCTGGGGAGGCTCTGACATTTCCTCTTCCCTGATGGAAGTGCAGCTGCTGCCAAGGGAAATGTCCCCAGACTCACTCAGTGTTCCCTTTGCTTGCCAGATGTCCCAGCTGCTGTCCCTGTCCAGGAGAGCTGCTCTGCACGGGAGGAGGAGACCGAGCGAGAGGCTTTGAAGATGGGGCAGCTGGGATCCCTCTGCTTGGAGTTCCGTGTAGACATGTCTAGAATTGGATTATCCATTTGGATAGACATGCCTATCGATCTCTAGACATGTCTGTTATGTAGAAATGTCTAGAGATGGATTATCATTTGGATATGCACATTTGTGGGTTGCTATTTGTATAGGACTATTTCTGTATGTGTGGTGTTCAGGGATGTACGCTGTGTATATATGTACGTGTATATATACATACTTGTTTGTAATTACATCTATGTGTATATTTCTATCTAAGTATACATGGATGTTGTTATATCTGTGTTTAGTTCTGTTTCCTATATATACAGTTATATATAGGATATATTTTGTTTATATATATACAAACTTGAGTATCTGTCCGCAGGATGATGGGGAGTAACATTTGACTGTGGATCTCCCTGGTACTGAAACTCAGCACAAAATTCCATTGGAAATGAACCAAGAATTCCAATTCTTTAGGCTCAGAAGGTGCTTTAAGAAGATCAGGGTCCCAGTGATGCCAGCTGGTTATGGGATTGGTCTTGTTGGCAGTCTCACACCAATATTTGTTACGGTTGGGTATTGGCCACTCCTCGGCTGGCACTGGCACACCGACCAAACAGGTTGCAAAGGATTTGTCTGGGCTCAAATTGGTCAAACATATGGTGTCTGAGCCTGCTGACTTGGCTAAAGCGAGGCAAACATTCATTTTTGGTTGATCTACAGGCATGTATACAGAGCAAAAGCAAGCAAGCAAAACCAACAAGCGCCAGTGTATCATTTGATCAAGCTCCATGTTCCTGTTCAGCTGCTTTTTGGCAAAAGCTTCCCCATGGATTTCAGTTCTCAAGCAAATCTTTTAGCACTTGTTCAGGGACTGGCCAACTATAGGGCACTAAACTGTCCCTCTAACCTTCAATTTTTACAAATTTGGGTATCTTAGAATTCTTTTGAACACAAGGGACACCACACTTTTGCTGAAAGAGCTCTATGATTCAAACCATTTTCACAGTAGAAAAAGTCAACAATCAGACTCAAGATTTGTAGCTTTCACAGGTTGAACAGGGAACGTCTGGCATGAACCGTAGTTTCTCCGTGCGGCTCACGTCTGCGTGCTCATTTCCCTGCTGGTGGAATTGTCGGTGCGCTCTTGTGTATGAGACGGTTTCACGTCCTTCGCGGGGACCCACTTAGGCCCAGCACCTGTGCAAATACAAGCATTCCCTTTGCCCCAAGTGATTAGTGCAAATGGTCCTTCAATTTGTCCTAACTCAAGGTTTCTGATCAAAACTGGAGGATTTTCTTTCAATTTTGCCTGTGTGCTGTTTGAGACGTGCCTAAAAATTGGAGGATTAGGTCCTGCAAGTGAGCTATTCAAAACATAAAGACAAATAAAGCTTTGCTCAACAACATCAGAGGTGTAGCTTGGGCCACTCCCCCTTTTGTTGACCCAGAATGGGTTTTACAGTGCGGTGCATCCTTTCAACAATTGCCTGACCTGTGTGGAAATAGGGAATTCCAAAAGTGTGGTGAACACCTCACTCCATCAGAAATGTGGCCAAATTTTGAGCTGTGTATTTGGGGTCATTTATCAGTTTTTGCCTCATGGGGGATCAGTTTGGTGAGCTCTGGACCCCAGTGACACTGACAAGGACAAAAGCAAAAGACGAGAGGCGCTCTTTCTTCTCGGGACCAAAGTCCCACAGCTTTAATGGAGAACAACTCCAGGAGAGAAAGGGAGCGTCCAGGAGAGGAAAGAGGATGTCCAGGAGAGGAAAGAGAGCGTCCACCTTGTGGCAGGAGATTTTAAACCCTGGGGGACGGGGGGCGGTAGAAAGGAGCTACCATAGTTCAACATACATAAATCACCACACTGTATTTTCTGCATACATTGCTGCACCTGTTGCAAACAAAATCCTAAAATCTCCCCAAACACAACCGTGCAGTCCCAAATGACCACAATGTGGGAGAAAAACACTCAACCCCCCTGTATACCCAAGCACCAGGTGTCACAGGGAGTACCAACCCCTGCAATCAGAAAGTCCACACACACAAGCTCACCAGGAAAGGATTATCTCTTTATGAGGGGACAGAGTGCTCACTTTTCTCAACACAACACACACCGCACACCACATCAGCATCCACCCACATCATCTTCCTCAAACATTCACCCACTGAAAACACAACCACAATTACAACACACAGGAAAAATTGCAGCAATAAAACAGGATTTGCTCAATTCAGCCCCAGAATTGCTAGCAGGTCCTTATTGACACAGCAAATCCTTTCTGCCGGCAGCCAGACCCAAACCCAAACTGTACAGGCGTACGTTGTGCACAGGACATCTCTGTGTGACTTAGGAACAGCCCTTCCCCTGCGTACGCCTTACGGGTTACTTTATACAGAGTTAAACATTCCCTTTCTCCACAGTCCCAGCAGTCTTGTCTGTCCCCCACGAGGAACAGCCGAGAGCGGAGGTGCCTCCAGGAAAGGAATGTCCTGGCAGCGCCCAGAGACGTCCACAGCCCGGCTGTTCTTGCTGGAGCAGAGAAGCGTTCCTGCTGCGGTCACCAAATGCAGTGTGGAATAGAACTCACCACAGTTAAAGTTACAAGGTGGTATGTTTATTACAGCACCAGGCACACGAGGAGTCGTCTCCTAAAGACATGTGTGAAGAATCACTGGCTCTCTACTTATCTAAAAAAGTCTTATATATTCATATAATTCCCAAAAAACCTAACACATATTCATTAGGTAACACCGCCTACCCCCCTTTGTATTGAAATGTATTATAATTGAGTCCAAAGTTCCTTCACATTTCTGCAGTCTTTCAATTCACATGGATTGGTGGGTTTTAAAGTGGGGAATGGTCTCCTTCTGATGAAGGCCAAGACATCTTCCTCAGTATGACCTCTTTACTTATGAGCTGTTGGCAGGCTTTCGCACCCCTTGGCTATAGCTGAAGTTTCGGGGCCCAGGTGCAGGCCAGGGTCCTCTTCTTTGTCACAAAGAAATCCACATCCCATCCTGCTTCTTTAAACATAGTAAAGACAGGCAAGTGATATATTACCCTAGCCTTAACTACTTTACCTGCTAAAAATTAACTATCCCTTATTATTTCTACTCTTCTTGTTATACTCTTTCCCCCTAACTAAATCTTGCTAAAATTTTAACTCTTCCAGGTCTTTTAAATCCTTGATTCATTGCCCTCATCTCACATGCCAGCCATGTGTAAGCCGATGCTGTAACTGGGAAATTCCACTCCTGAGCAGGAGATATAAGGCCTGATTCTGAGCTGGAAGGGTGAGAAGGATGAGATGCACAGCATTTTGATCCAGGGGATGTCCTGAAAGTGCACTGGCTGCCTGCCCTTGCTGCTGAGCACCACGCTCCATCTCCTTCTCCTGCTTAGTGGAGTTTTGGGAATCCAGGGGTTGGTATGTATTATTTGCTACTGCAACCAATAGAATGAATTTGCTTTGCAAGCCCAGTTTTGTCCTGGGTTATTTTGTGCATGGGGCTCCTCCTGAACCTGTGACAAAGACCAGCAGGGACCTGCAGGACACTCCTATTCTCATGTCAGTAGGTTCTGAGAAGTGATTTAAGTATCAAAAAGTCAATAAGTATCCATCAGGAAATCAAATAATTTGGGGGAATATTTAGCCTATGAAGTTCAGCAAAGTATTGAATATCGCTTAGATCATGAACACAAACTAGTGAGTGAGATTGCTGGGTGTGCACGTATTAGGGAAGTGATTCCCCACACACCCAGTGCTGAAATCAAGTATTGCCTCTCTTGTAACCCTGAGCTGGCAGCAGGGATCGGGCCCTGCTTGGTAACGTTCATTTTGAAGACTTCTGTTGAGCAGGTAAGAATGATTGAAATGAAATCTTTTCCAGCTGTTTCCCTCTGGTTCACCTGTTTGAGGGTTAAAATTCTGTGCTGCAGGTGACCTGGGTGTGTGCAGAGCAGTGCAGCCCCAGAAACCCCTTGGTTTGCCCACAGGTTGTCATGCCTTGTTCCCAGGTGTGCCCAGCTCTGGCAGGAGAAGGAGCCCGCAGCGCCGTGGGCACCGTGCCCTGCCCAGCCGGGGCTCTCTGGCACAGAGCAGCAGCAGCAGCGCCAGCACCGTTCAACCCGCTCCTGCCTTGGCTTCCCCTGGGACACAGAAGCCTCTGGAAATCGGCACCGCCAGTCGCGTTCCCAGCTTGGAGCAGCTGCTGCTGGCGGGCAGATGCTGCCAGTTCGACTGCTGCCAAAGGGGAAGAAAGGCAGAGATGTACATGCACCGGAGCCCTGGACATGTCCAATAAATGTGCAAATATGTGGGGAGATTTGTTAGGAAGGATTTCAGCTGTGATGCCAACAGTGGCTTCTCTCCTGGTTCCGTGTGTTACCGATGAGTAATGCAATGGTTGGCTCTGACAATTAAAAAGCAGATGTGTGGATGTTCAAATGTGTAGTGATGGTATTGTAATATATCCTCCCATAGTCCTCTTTCCTGTCCCCCTTGTAATCGCCTTGGTAGTCAGGGCATTTGGGGAGGGCTGCTTGTGACCAGCAGGCGGGTGTAACAACACCTGACCTCCAGTCAAGATGCAAGAAAGTAATCTCCAGCAATGGACAGCAGAGAAAGAGTTGACTGACAAAACTTTTGGAGGAGCTAAGGGTATAAAAGGCAGAGCATCTTTTTGTAGATGAGCACATGGCTGCTCGTCATGCGGACTCCCAGAGCTGTAATTTCCCCTTTTTCAGTCCTTTGTTAAGGTTTAATAAACCTTGGAACTGTTAAAACTGAGAGTCATTTCTCACATCTGCAATGCTTTGGGCCATTTTCTTGGTCTGGTTTCCTTTGCTTGTGTCCTCATCTGCTCAGCTGGGGTACAGGCTGGAGGTGCTTAGGGGGCTCTTGGAGTTCCTCTTGGATCCCCTGAACAACAGGGTTTGGCCATGAGGGGAATTTGTGCTGCTTTGTTACAGAGAAGATCTTCCCAGGCTCTTTTGTGTTTGCTGTAGGGAAGGTTGGTTATTGCTTGGCATAAACTCACAGACCAACACAGAGCGTTTGCTTTGTGATGTCAGGGCATGGTTGCCACCTTGTCGTAGTGACATCAGAAGGTTGCCTTGTTGCACGGAAGGCCTGAGTGTCAGAGCAGCCCTAGGCCTTGCTCACATCAGGAGAACTCTCCTGGTTGGCGCATTTGTCAGTAGGCAGCTGCCCACTGACAAGAGGCTTGTTTTTTGTAGTGTTGTGGCAAACTCCCACAACACTAATACAATGTTTCACCATCTGGCCACGGCAGCTTTTGCTGCCTATGGCATTTCTTTTTCTGCGTATTATGTGACACATTTCACACGTAAGTAGAGGTTTCCCTTCTACTTCGGTTAGGGTGTATCCTAACCTGGCTCTTCTATGTGTTCCTGCTCTTAGTGACTGAGTTTCTGATTTTGAAACAGAAAGATCATTAGGATGCCACGGGTTTGGTAAAGCTCCTGTCAAGGCATTCAGCTAAAAAGGGGGTGTCTGTAGCCACAGGGGCAGCATTTGCAAGGGAACCTGCAGGGCTTCTGTTCCCTCCACGGGAGAGTCTGTGGCAGCAGAGTCTGTCATTTCCTCAGTTTGCTGGGACAAGCAAGACACCTTTGAAAGCCTGGGAGACCTTCAGGGAAGGCCTTCTAAAAACTCTGCAGTTGTTCCCAGAATTCAGAGAAAGCTTCTTTCTTTCTAAGTTTTCTCATGAAAGGATTTGACTGTCTAACTTGACCCATTACAGAATGCTAAAATGGTTATTCCCTTTGCAAGGAAGTGAAAACTCCAAAGCAGTGAGTGTCTGCTCCTGAACCCTAGAGGTGATGCTGTGTTCTTCAACAATGGAACTGCCACAGCTCAGGGGAATTTTGGGAAGCTTTTCTGGACAACTGTTTCCTGCAACTTAATTAGAATTAGTGCATGTAACGGATTGAAAAAAAAAAAAGAGTACCTGAAGGGGAGGATTTCAGAAGCTGTTTCATGTCTTTGGTAGAACAGGAGCATTGAGTGTTAAGAACAATGTGCATTTTCTTGATCATATTTGTATTCATTTACTGGCTAAACAGGCCAAAGTGTAGGCACAGCCAAGAATATTGTCCTGACCCTTCCTGGCTGTGTGAATGAAATATGTCTGCTGGAGAGATGTTGTGAAACGGGAAATCATCTCAGTTTGTGTTGACTTGTTCTGTGGGATTCAGCAGCCCAGGCAGTTTTCTGACAGCATCTGGTTCATTTTCCCTTCCCACTACAGGTCACCTGAAGCGTGTATTCAGCAGTGCTGAAGATCCTGAGGTGAGTGAGAAAGGGACATTTCATGGTCCTGGTGTTTAAGAATTGTAGAGAAAGATGTGAGGTTGGCTAGTAGCAGAAGACTGTAGAGGCCCAGCTAGGAAAGCCGAACAAAAATCCATTTTCATGCCTGCAACAAAAAAAAAGGCAAAGATGGATATTTTAAAATTCCATCTCAGAGCTTTGAAGAACTACAAACCTAGTTTTGCAACGAGAACGATTCTTGGTGAGAGCAGATAGGGAAAATTTAACGAAGAGAAATTTCATATACATTAGAATATGAAGTAGAACATTTTAATTTATACACAGTGACTTGGAATCCTATTCCTATCAAACCTTATGATACCTACTTGGAATATGTGGTGGTAGAAAAGGAAGGCCATCTTGAAACGGTAAATGCAGTATCTGAAGTGAAATGGGCACCTTTGTGGCTGGGGAGCTGCGCGGGCCAAAAGGACGCAGGGCTGGCGGCCTTGAGCAGCTGCAGATGAGGCAGCGTGTGGCCAGGTGGCCAAGAAGGCCAAGGCCATGGTGGCCTGTGCCAGCAGCAGTGGGGCAGCAGGAGCAGGGCAGTGAGCGTGGCCCTGTGCTGGGCAGCGCTGCGGCCACAGCTGGAGCGCTGGGTGCACTTGTGGGCCCTGGGAAGCAGAAAGTCATGGAGGGGCTGCAGCGTGTGCACAGAAGGGCAGGGGAGCTGGGCAAGGGGGTGCAGCACAAGGCCAGTGAGGAGGTGCTGAGGGAGCTTTAGCCTGGACAATGGGAGGCTCTTCAGGCACCTTCAGGCAGATTTTCATCAATCCCTGCATGACAGCGCTCAGCACAAGGGCTGTTTCACCGCCAAAGATCCCCTCACTGCATCCAAGGGCTTTAGACACTGGAGTGGGAGACATTTCATCTTGTCATTGTTGGCTCGTTGCTTTTCTAGGAGGAGGCGGCCTGCTCATTTTCCTCTTTGCCAGCAAGCAAAGATGCTTCTGCACAATGTTTCCTGCCCTTTTCCAGCCCTGGATGAGCTTCTGATCAAGTTTTTAGTTTTCCAAATCTGCAGAAGCAGTAGCAATGGCATTGCTGTTGCTTTCCTAGTTTCCATTTCAGTGCTTTCAAGCACTAAAAGCTCCGTTTTGCCAACACAACCTTACTTGCTGATAGCAGCCAGGGAGGAAAATCAACTTCATATCCATCTAGAGTGCTGATGAATTGGCCCATTTTAATTGGTGGCTGTGACTTAGAACCCTCGGTCGCTATGAAATGTTCTGATTTTTCCTTAGAAGATGTGTGGTAGATCAAAAAGAAAGGAGGTTCTAAATGAAAGGTAACAGCCTGTCCCTCATGCTCCTCTCTTGCCACAGATGACAGAAGCAAGAGCCGTCTCTCCCCTGGCTCCTGAAGAAGAAGCCAGAGAGGAGCAAACTGAGGTGGATGAGCGCCAGCCTCCATCAGCGCTCACACCACAGCCTGGATATCCTGACCCTGTAAGTGCCAGTTGTGTGTGCTGCTGTCTTTAGCGCAAGGCAGAGCTGCAAGTTTTGGAGCAGCAGCACTTTGCTGTTGCTGGCTGAGGATGCTGGGTGCTGGAGTCCTGCCAGGAGCTCGGGATTTCCTCCAGGCAGCCACCGCAGAACTTGGCCTTTGTGCTGTCACATTGAGCCCGCAAAGGGCTGGTGCCTCTGGGAGAGCATCTGGCTGCTTGGCTCAGGGAAGCTCTGCCTCTTGGCTTCTGCAGTGCTATGGCCAAGGGCAAAGGAGGTAGTGCTGGAGGTGCCAGGCCTTGGTTTGTTTGTTTTCCCTTTTAGGAAAGGTGTGTTTGGCTTCTGAAAGCGCTCTGCACTTTCCTTGAGTAGTTCTTCACTTGGACAGTCTCTTTTGGCCAAGCTGTCTTTTGGCTTTGGATAAGCTGCAAAGGGAGAATTGTGTTGTCCATTCAGCTGTGGAGGACCGTTCTTGTCCCGCGTGGCCAAAGAAACAAAGTGCGGAGTTGCGAAGCCTTCTTGTGAGGCAAAAAGCAGAAGCGGCCAGTTTCTGTTGGTGCATATTTTGGTGCAGTCTGCAGCTTTGTCAAGTGCCTTGGAGCCTGGACTCAGGGGTGAAGCTGCAAGCCTTGACTGCTGTCTTGTGTTGCTTGAAAGAGGAAGGCCATCTTGAAACGGTAAATGCAGTATCTGAAGTGAAATGGGCACCTTTGTGGCTTGGGAGCTGCAGGGGCCAAAAGGACGCAGGGCTGGCGGCCTTGAGCAGCTGCAGATGAGGCAGCGTGTGGCCAGGTGGCCAAGAAGGCCAAGGCCATGGTGGCCTGTGCCAGCAGCAGTGGGGCAGCAGGAGCAGGGCAGTGAGCGTGGCCCTGTGCTGGGCAGCGCTGCGGCCACAGCTGGAGCGCTGGGTGCACTTGTGGGCCCTGGGAAGCAGAAAGTCATGGAGGGGCTGCAGCGTGTGCACAGAAGGGCAGGGGAGCTGGGCAAGGGGGAGCAGCACAAGGCCAGTGAGGAGGTGCTGAGGGAACTTTAGCCTGGACAATGGGAGGCTCTTGAGGCACCTTCAGGCAGACTTCCATAGATCCCTGCCTTAGATCCATAGATGCAATGCTCAGCACAAGGGCTGTTTCCCTGCCAAACATCCCTTCACTGCATCCAAGTGCTTTAGACACTGGAGTAGGTAACACTTTCATATTTTGTTTGTTTATTTGTTTGTTTGTTTGCTAGAAGGAGAAGCCTTGTGTAATTTCTCCTTCTCCAGGGAGCAAGGAACTTTTTCTCAATCTTTCCTGCCCTTTTCCAGCACTGGCAAGAAACACATCACGTTCAGGTTAACGGCTCCCGTGTCTTTTGGCTACCCAGGGAATCAGTGTGTGTTGTGTTTGGGAATTGAGCAGGAAATCAATGCCCTTGCATTCCAGCTGGTCCTCAGAGATGAGAGGAGCTGGGAGGGGCTGGGCTGCATTCCTGATTCCAGGCACTTCAGCACCATCAGTGTGGTCGAGTCCAAGAGGAGAACTGGGCCGAGCACAGATGCACAAAGAGTGCAGTTGCAGTGCAATGCTCTGGGTCTGATTGCATTCCGTAAGGACCCACATGCTCCAGATTCCCCAGAGTGTGGGTTACTGAAGCACAGGAGAGCAAGTTCAGGATCGCTGCTGATCGGGCACTGCTACCGAGTGTTGATGTGTGTAGCGACAGAAAGGACAGTATTGATTCAGGGTGACCCCCACGTGGCGAATAATGTGCTTTGACTCTATGATTTAGAAGGTTAAACAAATGCTTTTTTAAGCTACGTTATATGACACTATTCTATATTAAAACTATACTAAAGAAATGCTATACTAAAAAGCTACTAAAGAAAAACTCACTTTTTCATGAAGTTGAAACCCATCTTCTCTTGCTTTCTGTGCAGGTGCTTCAAGAGAGAGAGCAGGAGCAGACTGCCTTATCTGAGATACCATGGCAGACTGAGGGTGAGCTGTTCCCAACCCAAGAGCAGGAAGAGCAGCTCAGGCAGCAGGTGGAAGAGCCACAGGAGAATGGCCAGGTAAGCCTGACTGGCCAGGTGACAGAGGGAAGGGCAGGGGCATAAACCAGAGCTCTTGGGAATGAGGAGGCCAGGAAGTCCCACAGGCACTGAAAGGACAGAGCCTTGGAATCTGCAGAGATCAGCACCAGGACATGGTGGTTACAGTGGAAGCAGAGCTGGGTAGGGAAGCAGAAAGAAGGGGCTGAATAAATGTGATTTGGAGGCTAAAAGAGGAAAAGCTGAGCCTGATGGCAGCTCTCAGTCACTTGCTCTGCATTTGTGTGTCCAGAACATCCAGGCAGAGCCACAAGCAGAGCTGCCTGAAGCTCAGAGTCACATCATGGCAGCCAGAGGACGAGTGAAGACATCCAAGAGGAGAAGAATCTCCCTATGCAGAGGGGCAATCAACAAAAACAGTTGAATGAAGGAATGGCAGCCACTCCACTCATGAAAGAGAGTCCTTTCCGTTGTTGTTTACAGAAAATTGACGAACAGAGGCAGGCACAGCTGCAGGAAACTGAGGCTAGGATCAAGGCAAGGAAGAAGAGGCTAGAGGAAAAAATTAAAATCATCAAGAGAAAATTAATCGCCTCCTTCCGGAACCAAAGGCTCAGAAAAGCAAGTGAGTGAAATAGCAATAGGCACTGCAGTCACCCAAGGGGTGGTTTCTGCCCTCCTCGCCTTTCCAGCGCAGAGCAGCAGGGGGTGGGCTGATGCCTCTGAGCGCCATCCTGATGAGGCCTCTATCAGAGCTGCTCTGAAGGACACTTCCTGCTCTGCTGAATCTCAGATGATGCTCTAGGCAGTGGCATTGCTCCTTTGGCCACTTCGCCAGCAGTCACCTGCTGGCTTCTTCCAGGTGACCTTGTTTCTTGAGGTGTTTTTGCAGGTGAACATGGTCACTCACACAGATTTGGAATACGAGCTACAAGCTGTCTGTATCCCTTGTGAATCTGCTCCTGTCCTTTTCTTTACTTTCTTCCCAGTCCATGGCTCCTGGCTGACAGGGACAAGCTGTAGTCTCTGACTGCTTTCTTCTGTTTGACTTGAGGTGGAAGTGTCGCCATCCTACCTGGCAGCCTGCAAAGAGTTCCAGCAAATGACGGGCAACCAAGAGCCCCGAGGCTGGCATGAGGCCCAGGAACTGTACCATCCAGAGATGCTGCAGGATAAGCACGTCCCAAAGAAGGTGCAGAAAAAGAGAATTTCATGGCAGGAGGTGGAACATTTGAATAAGGAGCTGCAAATGTATCTGCAGACCTAAGAGGGGGAAAGCAGTCCTTGGCAGGAAGTGGAGCGGTCGTTGCTGCAGTCATCCTTTAGAACAAGAAAGTGGCTATGAACTTGAGTAAAAGCAGCCTTTGGTTTTGAGCATTTGGTTTCACAAGTGGCATCCAAAGCAATCCAGTTGAAGAGCTCTGCATGTGGCTGACAGCAGCTTCCTAAGGGCTTGCATTTCAAATGGCAATCTCTCTTGCATTTCAGGGCAATCTCTGCCACACCCTCCTGACATCAACTCATTTCTTTGTCCTCAGATCTACACCGACTCTGACACTGAAGCTGCTGCAGCAGCAGCACCGTCCCAAGGAGCCTTTGCTCCCCAGCTGGAGACGTGGAGCCCGAGCACTTGGTTCACCTCCCACGCTGACCCAGCTGCTGCTCAGCAACAGGAGATGGCGGGTGACTCCCTGCAGCAACAGAGTACGTCTGGTATCTTTCTTATCTGAGGGACAGCGTATTGTGTGCACGTGTCAGCATAGCTGTACCAAAGGGTTCTCTCTCAGTTTAGTGTCACAGAAGTGCTGGCAGTGCTCCGAGGCAGCAAGAGAGAGCTCTGGGTGTTCCTGCTGCCTCTGAGGGCAGCTTAGACTGGCTGGAGTTTGCCTGGCTCCCCTCTCTGCCGAAGGCAGAAGCAGGGATTGTTCCTGGATCAGCAGAAGGCTGTGACTGCCTGAGGCAGCAGCCCCTTCTCTGGGCTGGCTTTCTGCGTGGCACGGCCTGGACTCACAGGAGGGTCAGCATCTCCTCTGGGCAGCTCTCTGTGTCACAGGGTGCCTGAGGAGCACTGCTGTCCTCTGTGCCCATGCCCGCCGTGCCGAGTTGGAAGATGGGGACGTGTGCGGGCCGAGAGGGCGAGTGCAATGGGAGCGACTGATCCGCGCTGTCAGGGTGAAGAGAACGGCGTGGTTCTTCACACGGGGCACGGGCAAGGGCGTCTTTGAGCTCAGCCTGCTCATAAAGGGTGAGGGTCCTGATGCTGAAAGCCCCCTTGGGATTGGTTCTAGCATGAGCTGCTCTGGTTTACAAAGGCAAGGCATTCTTCTGGCAAACTCCTAGTGGGAAAGATGGGAACGCTTGGCAATATTCCTCCTGTTCTGAACTTGGCATCTGTTTCGAGGAATTGATTCTAGATGTCCAGGTGCATTTCATCTTAGCAAGTAGGAAACCTTTTGTAAATCTCACAGTGTTTATTCCCAAGAAAACAAAGGCACTGTTAGTTCCAGCTCTCCTTAATGTTTCTAGATGACAAACTTCCTTGCCTTGGTAGGTGTTCTCTTCTGGTCTCAGTCTCCTCTGAATGTATCTCCCTGTGCTTCCCTGTGTGTCTGCTGTCAAGAGGTCTCTCACTTCAAAGGATGCTAGAAATCAGTCTCTGTACAGACACTTGTGCTGTGGACATGCTGTTCTTTTCTTGTTGTTCCAGCTCCTGTTCCTGTTGTTGTTAGCCAGCGGACACAAGGGGAGGGCTCAGAGCCCCAGACAGCGGGGCTGCCTTTTGTATCTCCTAGAAGGTGGCATCTCTGCTTGAAAGTCAGCATCTTGCATTTTGTTTCCCTCAGGGAGAATGGTGAAGATGGAGAATCCTATTCTAAAATACATTGAACTGGAAAATATTGGCAGTGGGTGAGTCCAAGCATGTTAATTTTACAAAACTATGCACCGGGTGGTTTTGCTGGTGGAATAGGTATCAAGTGTGAAGTCAGACAAGCTGCAAATGTGTTCAGGCACTGGGCTTAGCTTGTCAGTGCTGATCAGAATTTCTAAGTGTGCTCAGAAGGCATTGTCAAAGACATCTCCATGCTTCCAGTGTCCTGCAGGTCTTAGGCATTTACAGCACAGAGATCTCCTGTGTGGGCTGGCTTTCACTGCTGGATCTAAATGGCTTCTCCTTTCTTTGCTGCTATTTGTTTCTAGGACTTTTGGAGATGTTTGTAAAGCACTCGACACTGCCACAGGAGGAGAGGTAAATGTCAACAGCCCTGCAGACTCTGCTGCACTCGAGGGCTTTCCCCTCTGGTGTGAGCTGTGGCTGGAGCTTTGGGCAGAGCTGTGCTGAAAAGGCACAAGAAGCACAGACAGGTGCCAGCCTGCAAAATACATTTGGGACTTTGCCCTCCTCAGCTGCCGGAAGGAAGGCACGCAGGGCAGCGGTTCCTTTCAGAGAAGGACGCGCTCACTCGCTCTCCATTGCTAAAACAAAGGTGGTGCCTTGGAGCACCTCACTGCTCTTTGGGGCTACAGCTTCAGAGTGCTGAATTCTCATTTCTGGCTGCCAGCAAATACATCTGAAAGTTACTGGTAGTTCCTTAGCCACCTGCAGTGCTGCACTTGGGCACTGCACAGAGGGAGAGATCTGCAAGGTGCCCTAAAAGCCCTAAGGCCTGCCCATAGCCCAAGATGTATCCACAGAGTATTAAGGCATGGATTACTTCTTCTCAATCCTAGAAAGAGCAGCAGGGAGTGTGGTCAGACATTTTTGGGTGATAGCTGAGACACCGCTGTTACCAAGTGGACAAGGCAAAATGTCAATGGCCCCACGTGTCCTGTAACTGGCTCCCAAGGGAGCAGAGAAATGGGCTGTTGGAATGTCAGTTCCTAATTACTGCAGTGCCTAATCACAAGGCAGTTTTGGCACAGCTCAGCTGTGTCATTGCAAAATCACTCGCTCCATGTGCCTTGTGGTCTTGTGCCACCAACCTCTCAAGTTACTGATTTTCAATGCCATTTTAGGTGGCCATAAAGAAAATATGTCTTCAAGGACTGAGGAAGAAGGAACTAAAAGTCAATGAGCTCATGGTCCTGAAGATGAGTAGGAATCCCAACCTGGTCCACTGTTTAGACAGGTGAGTTGTGCTTTTGTCCCATGAATGTTTGTTCACATATTGCAAAACATGCAAGGTAAAGTCCCACTTTGTCACTGGCAGAAAATAGAGCTGTAATTATTGCTAATTATTATTGCTCTTCTCATCTCCAGCAGATGGGAAGAGATTGCATTTTGTCTGAATGAATCTTCGCTGGCACATGGTATTTGAAAATTGTTCAAAAACCCAGATGAGTCGTGTCTTACTAAATCAATTATCTCTATATTCACAGCCACCACTTTGTTTTGGAGCTTGATTTTTTCCAGTGTTTTCACATGTCCAGGAATTCTATTTCGATTGTTGCCTCTGTTTTCCATTGCTATGCATGCCAGGAAGACTTGGTGCTTTGTTCCAGAAACACCATGCGTGACAGGTTTTTTATCTGAGCTGTTACTAAACTGCACATTTTGCTTGCAGCCCATCTAAGACATCTCCTTTCTCACAGCTGTGCCTTTCTCCTTGAGACTGCACAGATGGCAAACAATGCACAGCCAAGAGGGAATGTCTATTCCTTTATTTTGTCTTTGTCTCAAAGGAACCTGAAAAGAAGAATCAACCTCTCTTTTCCAAACAGCAACCTAGCCATGTACATTCATCTCCACGCCCTTGTTTCCTTCTTTCAGCTACCTTGTGGGTGAGGAACTCTGGCTGGTTATGGAGTACATGGATGGAGGCACTCTGAGCGACATCATCAGCAAGACCTACCTGTGTGAAGATGAGATGGCAGCCATCAGTCGGGAGGTCAGCAATCCCATCTGTGTTTCCAAGGGCTTGGGCAGGATTGTCTGGGAATCAGGGCTCAACCTGCAGTGATTTCCTGTGCCAAGCTTGGTTTCTGTGTTGCTGCTATTCTAGGGCAAGTAAAAGCATCTCAAGTGAAAGATGTGCCAGTGCCCCTGCACTCACTGTACTCAGTGCCAGTACTCTTATCTCCTGCTGTTGTATTCTCACTCTGTCTCTTGGATTTGTATTTGCTGTTCTCCACCTTGCCTCTCTAAATGTTTGCCTGGAGCCTGTCTTCACTGCATTCCTTGCTTGTAAAAGCAAAGGTGCTGTGGAAGGAATTGAAATGATCAGCAAAGAAAAAGACTAATTTCTCACAGTGCTCAGCTGAAAAGGAGAGTAGTGCAGCCAAAATGCTCTTTGCTTCAGGAAAGTGACTGGTGTGATACTTCCAAGCCTGTGCTGAGGCCAGCAAGAAAATCTTTGTCATGCAGCCTCCGCCCAAAAGTGATCTGCTTCACCCCAAAGGGAGGCACTTTTCCTTTCTTGACAAAACCCTCCTTTGTCCTCTGCATGGAAAAGCACATCCACTGCAGCAGGAGTCATCCTGGCTGGTTTGCAGGGGACAGCCTACAACAGCAGGTGCTGTTGCTCTTTCAAAAGCTGACATGCCTTTCCTCAGAAAGGTCCTGCTCTGCAAGTGTTGGAGCAGCAAGCTCTCCTCTCAGTGGCCATTACTGTTCTGCCATTACTCCCCATTCTCCTGGAGAGGGAATCTTTTAGATTCTTTGTGTGATGAAATCACATCACTCATTTTTTGCCCTCCTGTTTCTGTTTTCTCACTCAGTGCCTGCAAGGACTTTATTTTCTTCACTCCAACCATGTGATCCACCGAGATGTGAAGAGCTGCAACATCCTTCTCAAAACCGATGGCTCTGTCAAGCTGGGTCAGTATATTCTTGGTCAGGTGCAGCGTTCCAGGGATGTGGGTGTGGGGCTGCTTGGAGTGACAGCCAGCTCCCCAAAAATGGTGCTGGTGGCAGTGCAGGGACCCCTGCTGCCAGCTGAAGGCACAGTTGCAACGTGCACAGAGGTTTAAGGAACCACAAGCAGTCAAGAGTGGCCTTGCTCTGTGTGTGTCCCTTCCAGACAGAGGGAGCTACAATCTAAAGGCTTCAGAGGAATAAAGTCCTCTGCTGTGAGCAGCGTTAACAAACCTGGGGTTTTTTTGGAAGTGGCCAATTCCATACTCCCTTGGCTAAAGCCCCAAGGAAATGCAGCGTGGACAGTTCTCCAGGAGATTCAACAGCACATTCTTAGCCTGAGAGTGGGGAATTCTTTTGCTTGGTATCCTAATTGGAGCTGGCTTTCATGGTTTGTTTTTTCTCCACAGCTGACTTTGGCCTCTTGCTCAGCTCAGCCCTGAGCAGGGCAGACGGAGCTCCGTGGCGGCACTTCTGGGTGGCTGGCACCTGAAGTGCTGACAGGCCAAGCATATGGCCCCAAAGCAGACAATATGGTCATTGGGAATCGTGGGCATTGAAATGGTGGAACAAGAAGTTCCTTCCTGGAATGCAACTCCTGTCTTGGAAGGTGCAAATACTCACTGATCCCACTGTCTTTCTCACCTGTCCCATGTTCTGTGTGCCATTGGACAAAATCCCATTGCCATCTGCTGGCACCACTTCCACCAAGTCCCCTTCTAAAAATGTCCCTGCAAGACATCAGCATCTGCTGTAGCTTTGGTTGTATCAGAAAGGAAGTGGCAGTTCAGAAACCTAACCAGTTCAGAAACCTGCCATTTTGGCCTCCAGCCATGCCTGACATTTCTCACTTGTTTTTTGAACAATGTTGGAACTCTGTTTCTGAAGGACACGAATTTTTCAGTGGAGAGGGTAGAGTTGATAAAATATCCTGAGAAATGGAGGTTAGACCTTCCCAGTTTCATTTTATAGAAAACATAAGAAAAAAGAAAAAAGAAAAGCAAACAAAAAAAAAAGCAAACAAAAAAAAAAAAAGAGAAAAAAAGTACTACCAAAGCAAGACCAAGCAGTTCTGCTTCCTTTTTCATTTTTTCAACACAGCTCTTCTCTTCCATTCTGTAGCATCTTTTCCAAATCCTGTGGGTCTTATAAACTTTCAGGCTTTCAAGTCCATCTGTACATTGTTCAGTCATGAGTGTGGGTGGCCTGGATAAGTTTAGGATGTGTTTTCCTCCGACTGCAGTTCGAATTTTTGCCAAACTCTTGGCTGTTTTCTTGGTACTTGAACAAGTTGATGAGCTTGCAGGCAGGTGCCTGGGCTGGGATCCAACGTGGGCAGTTGACACCGGTGCTGTGTTCCTTTAGCACAGGAGCAGGGCCATCCCTGGCCTGCACAGTTCTAGTGACAGGGAGGACTCCAGCTCCCCACCATGGCCAGTGGCTGAGCTCAGCTGAGAGACAGGATAAAACCCTCTTTGTCACCTCTGGTGATGTGGGAAAAGGAAAGAAAGCCGCATCAATTATTTGTACACAAGGGGAGTGCATTGCCATTTCCGGCTTGGAAATTCTCCTTTGGTTAAAGAGGATAATAGCAAAGGCTCTTTGTCACCATCTCTTTCAGTGCCACGAGCACAGAGGTATCATTACAGTGGTGGGCATTTGTATGGAGACTCCAAGGCTCTTGCCATTGTTATTTTTTGTCTATTTGAGATGGATTCTGCAAGTTGAGGTTGGAAGGTTCCAAGTCGGTGTCTTATGTTTCTAAATACCATCTTGCAAAAGCAGAATGAGCTCTCACCCTCTGACTTGTCAGCATGTTAGAGCTTGGTTCCACATGAACCACACTGATATTGATCAGCCAATGTCTTGCCAATCTACACTGTAATTCCTTGGCCTGAGGAGTATCAGAAAGACCTGCCTGAGCTCCATGGACACTGTCAGCTGCATGGAAGTGAGCATCCTTGGCCTTGCGAAGAAACTGGAGCTCAGCTTAGGTTAGATGCTCTTGAGCAGGAGAAAGGCTGGAATCGTCAGTGTTTCCAGAGGCCTGCGTTGCCCAGAGGGACTGAGTTCGGGGAGCAGCTGGATGTTTCTGCACATCATGGAAGGGGATTGCCAGAACAGTGCTCAGCAGCTCAAGCCTCACACAGCAAACACTCCCCAGCTCTTCTCAGGCAACATTTGCTTTGGGTTTCAAGTTGCTCCCACTTGTCTGTCTGTGAAGATGCCCCTAAAACCACAAGGCAAGCCTCTCAGAACTGGTGTTACATTTCCAGAATGAAGAAAAGAAAGCCCAAACACACGAAAAGTTGCTAAGGCACTGGTTTGTAGAGAGGAATTAACCAACTGTGCAGTTTCTTCTCACTGGGAAACATGCCTGAAACCTGGGCATGAGGGTGTAGAGGCCTCAGAGTCTCTTCTGCTTCTTGTGCAGTGCTGCTGAAACACTCAGTGACCGTGTTTT